>JAQFVV010006326.1:1441376-1759693 GCA_028023455.1 Epiperipatus broadwayi
AACAGTTTGTGTGTTTTTAAAGCAAAAATTAGCATTTTTGAATATCATGTTTAAGAGAAAAGTATAAAATTAATAATCAGAAAACGTACTATCTTTTAAAAAGATAGTGACTTAAAGATAGGCTGCGAGAGACAACTCAAACATGCAAAATATTTGAGTTTTGTTGTTGTTTTGAATAATTTTTTCTAATTTGACCTCTTCATTTGGTCTTAGGTCAATGCATACTTTGATTAACTTCTGTATATAAATGATCAAGATCAGACCTGCATTATATGTGTATCTTTTCCCCTTTGCTTATTTTTCATTTGCTAAGATAGATTGTAAAATATAATCATCTCCCATGACCATAGTTTCATTTATGCACATTTTGAAAAAATATTGACTAAGAAATTAATAATTTTTTTAAATTTTGATTAGTTTAAAGTATTATACAATCATAGGTGCTGAAGTAGCAAAATATCTCAAGCAAATAGCTGATTAATCCTTTCAATAAAACAGCTTGAATGTTCTAAATATTATTATTTATTTTTATTATGAATAAGTTTTTTTTTTAGAGAGAGAAAGAATCTATTTTAGTGAGCTATTTTATAAAAAAAAAAACAAAAAAACATTTCTATTGTATGAAGCCATTGAGACTATAAATCTGTTTATCTAATTTGTTAAAAAAAAGAAGTGGGAATAAAGTCATTTAATTCTTAGCTAATTTATTCCATTTATAAAGAAAAGAGGAAGGAGATATCCTTCCATTTATTACTCTTCCAAGGTAAGATTTGAAATACCGGGCACTCTTATACCTGGAGCCTAATTGTAAATATGGGGGATTTGAACTCAGATTTTCAAGCCCCTTCACTATCCACACTATCTCATACTACTGATACACATGACCACACACATGCAGAAAAGATAAATAATCACCAATATTGGTATTTCATGCTAAACCAGTACACATCAGTTGGTCCAGATTACCATCTCCCATACATATCTATAATCAGTGCTCAGCCTATATTAAGATAGCAAATCCTTACACTTTAATGGACAGGCTTCAACTCTACAGCCATCCATACCATTGAAAACTGATAGAACTCCCAAATTTCATGCTGGTGCCAATATTGCGTTATACCCATGTTGACCTCATCACTCTGACCCCTCATGTATAGGACAGTATCCACTTAAATACATAGAAGAGGTTATGGGCAGAATGCAGGCTTAATATGTAAGATTTAAAATACCAGGCATTCTTATACCTGGAACCTAATTGTAAATATAGGGGATTTGAACTCAGACTTTCAAACCCTTCATTATTCACACTATCTCATATTACTGATGCACATGCCCACACACACGCAAGAAAGATAAATAATCACCAATATACATATTTCATGCTAAACCAGCACTCATCAGTCGGTCCAGATTACCATCTCCCTCACAACTTTCAGGGTAAGTCAAATTTACAATACGGATGCTCTCATCATCCAATTTCCTTTTCATATAAATGGATTTCAATTTAAAATAGTATACGTTTCAGGGGGAAAAAATTATCAAATTACTTTTAAGAAATTTTTATTAAAAATATATTTACAAATAATGTAATTGTTATAAGAAATAAAAAAGCAGATATTATCTTAGCATTATAAAGTGTTTCATATTTTTCATCGTGAAAGTTTTCAACAGCATAATATACCATATTTGCCAGTATATAGGATACACTTTTTTCCTCAACATATGCCTAAAATATGGAGTGTATAATTAAAATTATTGAGTTGAAATTTCAGTCAGTGTAAAACTTTGGGTTTATATTAATATTTATATATATAAAGGTGTGTTTGTCCACATTCATCCTAAAGGCTGAATGGATAAAAGGGGGATGAAGTTATGGATAGACAATGTATGGTCTAGGCATATTGGTGAACTGTTAAAGTAACATACCTTGCTAGTATAGGATCAGTTTCAGTCACAGAACACATACTGTGAAAAATAAAATCAACCAACTGAAAAATCAATTAGCTGTAATATCAGGTGGCCTAATGAGCCAGCTTCAATCTTTAAATGTCTGGATTAATAGACTATTTAAAGGATTCATGAAAAAGAAATGGAACAATTGAATGCAGTCAGGTTTTCCAGTGACACCATCAAAAAGAAGGAAGAGGCCTAGCATTTTGCAGATTTGTGCATGGGTTTCAAGGGATGCTGTGAAACTTAAGACAGTTGTAAAATCATTTAAGAAATGTGGAATTAGTAATTCACTTGATGGTGCAGAGGATGATTTGTTATTCGAAGACTCAGTTTCTGAAGAAGAGGTTTGAAGTGATTTCTTTAGCTCGGTAGATGAATTTCTGGGTTTTCAGGATGAAGATTAAAGGTGCCTAATTACAGTGTTCCCTAGTTACATTTTTTGTAGACATAGCTAAAATTAATATAATATAGCACTGAGAGTTGTGAGTCGTTTGAAAGTCTGAGTTCGAATCCCGCATATATTACATATATAAATGCAGGTTTAAGCCTGTACAATGTATTAAAATTAATATAATATATAGGGTATATGAGCACAGACTTTCACACGACCCATCACTCTCCACTCTATCTCATAACACTGATACACTTGAACACATTATATGTCGAAAAGATAAATAATCACCAATATAAGTATTTCATGCTAAACCAGCAATCATAAGTTGGTCCAGATTACCATCTCTACACATATATGCCATAAGTGCTCAGATATATATTAAGATATCCAATCTTCATACATTAATGGACATGCTTCAATCTACTCCAATTCTTCAAACGTCCATCCGATTGAAAATCTGAAAATCGTAAATCATTATGGAAATTTATGAAAAATGTAGAAACATTATTTTTTCATAAATATATATATAAAAAGACAGTGCGTCTTATATACCGCTGCATCCTATATGCCAGTAATATGGTACTTCTAAAATGTATAAACGTCATATATTTATTTTAAAAATATTTAATAATTTATGGTTAAAAATGCTAGACTCTAATATGCAAGTACTGAAATCTATTTTTTTCCTGATAGTTATTTTTTCTTGTTTATTATTTATTATAGCTGATATTTAGGAGTGAAAGCTATAACTAAAATATAGACTGTTATATATTAGATTCAATTTTTAAATAACAGAAAAGCGTAAACATCTTTAGAGTGTTATAGAATTAAATACTTCTCATTAATGTAGGCATGAGAAACAATGGAAAACATGCAATCCATTCAGCATGTGCATGTGGAAGTCATAGACAGAGTTAATCAAAAAGATAAAAAGATTTTAAAAGATAAAATGTAAATAAATATACATGTATATATATTATATTTGTTTTTGTTTATGATATATATTATATTTATTTCTGTTTATGTTTTAATTGTATAATTTATGATAACATTGGATTGTAGGTATGTCTACACCTTATATATGCATGTCGTGTTGAAAATCAGTAATCATCAATTTGGAGGCTGCCTCAGCTGGTGCATAACAGAAAATTAATTCATTACAAGGCCCTTATATTTCGGGGTCTGCAATGCAATTCATGAATGAATAGTTACTTCATTTTCTAATTGCCACCAGAGTAGCTCAACACCGATACCTTTATAATAGAACCAAAACAAAGTTTGAAGGTAATTCGATTTTTGTCGAGCATGAGAGAAACACTGGACACGTTTTTCTACCTACCACAGCCAGTATCATTTGCTCTGAAACAAACGACACCAAACGTAAAGTTAGGGAAGCTTACTTCATTGCGGTTGACCCATCGGCTATCAACAGAAGAGAGGCTGCTATTCCCTATCTCGTAAATGGTCCACGTAACACCTGCACATAAATTTGCATAATTTTACAATTAATAATAGAATAAGTCACTATGAATATGGGACTGTAAACTGTCCCGAAAGCGCCTGGTGGTAAATTTTAATAATTCACTGACAATTAATAGCTTCATTATCTGTGCGAGAGCATATATATATATATTAATTTATTTTAAGCGTTAATGAAATAAAATCTTAACTATTTCTAAGTGAGTAAAAAAGGGTTCATAATAATTTAATATTTCATCTTTTATAATTTTATAGCCTTCCCTATCAGAAATTCTCTGGATCAATCGCACATGATATCATTTGTTCTTATTTGTCCTCATGTTTTCTTTTCTGACCCATGGCTGGCTTGGTCGATCTGTTCCAGAGTGGGAAGTACATAATCTTTAATTTTTTATTTCATATCTGACCTTTACATTACAAAGGGCCCAAGGGCTCGTTTGTTTTGGATTCAATTAATGGAATAATCATTTCCATTCACTAAGATTTAAACATGATTCTTTTAAACAGAAACTAATTAGCATTTGTTTTTATTTTCTTTCATATTACTTTTTTAACAAAAATACTAATCTTTACTTCTTTTTTTTTTAACTTTCTTTTAAATAATTTTTTTTAATTTTCTTTTACGTTTTTAATAAATCCATTTTATTTTAATTTTAAAACAATGTAACGGCATGTTACATATATATGGTGCATTTGTATATATTAATGTGTATATTAAATTGTATAAATTGAAGTCTGACTCGTTGTGTTCTTTGCGTTCTCAGAAATAATATTCCCCACTAAATTTGTTATTTTTACTCCGGAGATTGGTGAGCGAAGACATAGCATAATGGATATTAATTTCAAGTTTTTTTTCATTAACACTCATTATCTTATTATATAAAAGTAAATTTTTTATAGTTTGCTTGACTGTCTCCCACATTCTTTCCCCCAAACTTCTCTCTATCATAGTATTCTTTTTCTTCTATCTACTGGAACTAGCAGTGATTTCTAATGCGCTCAGATCCAAGACTCCTCACTGATGAAAGTCACAGCTAGAAACTAGTCTGGGGATATTAGACGAGTAGACACTAGATAGGGATTTTATGCACAAATCTTCTTGCATCTATAGATTACTAAGACATACATTGGTTAACACAACTGTATGGAGAGTTTATTACTGTTTAAATATTTTAGTACATGTTCAAATGTTTTTTTATATATGACAAGCTCTGGCAGCATTTCTCTCTGGAAATTAAATATCATGAAAATAGTTTGTGATTAGACAGAAATATTAATTGTACAAATGATTTATAAAAAAAAGAATTTTATTCATCCAAAATATCTACAATGTAAAATCTTTACCCGTGCCATTATAATGAGCTTACTTCCTGCGGTTGCAAATGTACCAGATTGTGGCGCCACCTGTGAAGAGAACAATAGCAGTACTAACCATTATGATTGCCATGAGGTGAGGTAATCCAATTTGGAAATGAGCTTCTCTATCCTGCATCAGATCTGAAATAAAAATAATCATGAATTATTAGATAACATACTTGGTTATATACTTCTATCAATAGATACAGAGAGGCACACAAGTAGATATAGCCAAAAAAAGATTTAGAGATCATGGATAATGGCCAGTTCTTATTACAAGAACATAGTTAACTACTTTATTTGCTGCTTCTTTTCAAATTGCATTAACCTTTCATTAATATTTGAAATGGAGGTGATAAAATACAGAACATTTTTTCTATTTAATCCAAATAATGAAACTATAATATAAGAAAATCAAGCCATACATCATGTGACTTAACTTATTAAGCTTGTGTTACAAATCTAATATAATGAGTGGCTAATAGCTCTAAACAAGCCATTAGCTCAAAACCAGTTTGGGAATAGGGATAATTCTAGATAAGAGATTTTAAATGCTTTCGCTAGCGGCATTTATCGGAAAAGCTGGTTTAGAGCTATTAGCATGCACATTATACTAAACAATGAAATATATAAATCTTTTATTTTATTTTTAATTTAAATAGCATCTATAAATTACTGGTTAATGCATAATGATAATTGAATTAACCTACCATCACATTTTGAATTTGCATCTTTTCTTCCTATGATATCTGAATTATCTTCACAATGAGCGATCTCATCACATGCTAATGCCATATGAATGCATCGGCTGTTATCACAACGAAATTCATCATTCTCGCAAGCATTACCTGTAATTAAAATAAGAAACAGTAGGTATCTAATGCTTCTGTAATCATGACAGTTTGAATATTAAAAATAATTTTCATATTCTTTGGCATCATAAAACGTATTTAATAAAAAGATCCTGAAGCTGCCGATTTATTAAAATGCTTCATCTGTCAACATTTTCATAAACTGATGTCACTGAGAAAAATTTCAATTAACAGTAATAGGATACAAAGTATCTTGATGTTCAGAATTTCTGATTTGTGATGGACCAATTACGATTTTTACATCGACAAAATCTAAGACTCTCTCAGCTGTAAGCAAACCATTTATCATATTCATAACGAAGTAGTAGTCAACACAGAATGTCAATAACTAGATATAACATTCTCAAGGACATATTTTATTTCATTGCATGTTGTGTGTTAAAGCACATTAGGCTATTGAATGCATTTAGACCACGAGCATGGGGGCAACTTTATTCATTTAGTAACTAAGACCTCTGCTTGTTCTGCCATAAATTGGGATTCAAATTTGGGTGGATCAGATAGCTAAATATTTTCAAACAAACTTACAATTTTTTGCAAGTAGCTGGCCCATCGTCCAAATCAAGGAATAAAACTATCATTCAGAGTAAGGAAAAGGTTTATTCCATCTCTTTATTTATTAACAGTAACTGAGCAAGCTTTTGGCTAGAGAAACCAGATTTATAGCAATTTAGCCAATGTTAGAAACAGTTTCAGCAACTAATTACAAACAAGATAAGAAAAAAGATAACATCTTCAAATATAATATTGTCAATAATGTGTCTCTTTTCTTTTTATTAAGGTGAGATGCTGGATAGGTTTTTACTCTGAAGTGGGCTATTTAAGGCTATTTGACAACTTTATTTTTTACAGTTTTAAGAATTCCATCATTGTACACCAATATCTTTATCATGATTGTTATTCCCATTGAATTTCAAATATATATATTCGTTTGCTATAAAATCTAATAATGGTTTGCTACTTCACAATCATATTTTTAACAGCAGTTGATGATACTGATAAAACAGACCTAAACCTGTTTCTACTTATTGGTTCATCACTGGTAAGAACTGCTTTTTGCATATTACTGATGTCAAAAATAATTTTTATTCACATTCTGATTCAAAATAGTAGCTTTGAAATTTTTACACACCCTACAATTTCAAACCAAACCATTTTTCTTGTTTAGATGTTTAATCTGATAATTGGTAAACAACTATATATTTTATTTAAAAATTAACCCTAAGCATGCTTGATCTTTAGGTAAGGTCCTTATTTACAGTTAGTTCTAAATTGAAAAAAAAGTTATAACTTTTTTTAAATGTAAAAGAGAAATCGTGATATTTTTGCTTACACAAGCTGAATAGGCACTGGATAGGAAATTTATGCACAAACCTTTCATCCATTGATTACTCTGGCTTTCACTGAGTGGTACTACTGTAAGGAGAGTATAGCTGCTGAGTAATCAACATTATGGGATTTACAGGAAAATTACATGTTGCATTCGTTATTATAATTTTTGTGATTCAATGAGAAGAACGCTCATATTTTAATAGGTTTTGCATGATTTGTGAGACTAAATGATTTTATTTTAGATGTGAAGTACTTTAAAGATCTGCCTTGTAGAATAATTAGAGATCTAATATTAAAGTAATACTTTGAATATGAAATATAATTTAAAATAAAAATAGATATCATACAAACTACCATTTAAAGTCTTCAGATGATAGAATTTGCTATTATTTATGTTTATAAAACCTATTCTATGAATAATAATACCTAGTCAATTAATGTTAGTCAATTGAAAATTTTTGTGTTTAAAGTCAGGCTAAAATATAAGTATAGATCATGTGATACATCCCATAAGGCTATTGAAAACATCAAATTGATGTTTGTTATCAAGAAAAATACTAGAATATACATTACAAATTGGAGTTGCGTTCCGTTAAAAATACATATGAGATCACTTATTATGCAATTAGTCTTTAACATTTAAATTATAATATAAAATGCAGCTGATTGTAAGCTTAATAAAGATGCTACTCATTAATTAATACTGGTATGAAACCTATTATTTTGCTTTGGAAATTCCTATTCCTAATATCTCAAGAGCAACTTAAGATTTAGTATATATTTTAAGGCTGCAGAAAGGAGTTTGCTATTAACTGAAAGGAGACCTTTTGATTCCTCTTGGAGGCCTTTAAGGAACTAAGCAGGGCAAATTCCTAATGTCCACTCCATATGTTCTTGTCATTGCAGCTGTTATTACTATGTGATTATTCATATAGTATACGAACATGGATGGGCTGCTCACCAACACACATTAGCCAGCACGGTGAGTTTATTATTGGCTTTTTACCTCTGAGTTTAAGATCAAGAAACACCATGGTCTTTCTTCCCAGTTGCCTGATAAGGCAGAATGAATGTATGTGTAAATGATAAATATTTTTCCAATAGATATATAAAATCATGACAGTCAAAAATAAAGCATGGCCTTATTCCCAGAAGCTTGTAAAGTCACCAACCAAGGAAATGGTTGATGGCCAAAGGTGGATGGTGCTAAGAATCCCCTGATTATGGACCCAGGCTGCCATTTGATGATGACATTATTTATATACTTACAACATGCAGATCCCTTTCAAATGAAGGAAGATTGAAAGAATTAGAAGAAGAACTGTCTTATATCAAATGGGACAATATTGGACTTTGTGAAGTTAGAAGAAAAGGTGAAGAGACAATTGATTTAAAAAGTGGACATGTACTCTACTACAAAGACACAAATATTGAAAATACAAGTGGAGTAGGATTCATTATAAATAAAAAGTGGAAGAACAACATTATGAAGATTGATGGTGTACCAGACAGAGTGGAAAAATCAGTTATACAACTTAATAGCAGATACCAAATGCAGATAATTCAGATTTATGCCCCAACAAGTTCTCATAGTAATGAAGTAGTAGAAGATTTTTATATGGATGTACAAAAGGCTTTTGATCAGAGTAAACAACATTTTAAAATTGTTATGAGAGACTTCAATGCTAGAATTGGTAAACAAATGAAAGATGAAAGTGCTCTAGGTAATTTTGGTTATGGTAATAGAAATGAGAGAGGACATAGATTTGTGGAATTTGCACATAAAAAGAAAAACTTTTATATTATGATATTTTTTTTGAGAAAAATGTTAAAAGGAAATGGGCATGGAAGCATAAATAATGGTACAGCAGAATTGGATTGTATTTTGACTAACAGAAAATACATATTTCAAGATTGTAATGTTCTTAATAAATTTAATGCAGAAAGTGATCATTGATTATTAAGATTAAGATACATGTTAATGCAAAAGTAGAGACAAAAATTATTAAAAAAAACAATATTTACAGTGATATTCCTAATCGTCAGAAATATTCTAAAGAATTTAAATTAGAACTTTCAAATCGGTTTCAAGTATTAGTAGATTTTGAACATGATTTATATTTGAATGAAATTAATAAGAAAATAACTGATACACTTTTAAAAATTGCACAAAGATAGCTGGTAGAAAAAAGTAGCAATTGACCAATAAATTTTTTACTAAGATTAGAAGGAATATGAAGATATACAAAAATGATGCATTGAAAAGGATTGAATATCTCGAATTTTGTAAAATGGTGCAGAAAAGAGAAGAAAATGATATAAGAAAATATAACTGTAAACTAGCAAGGAAAGTTGTAGAAGAGAATAAAAGTTTCAAGAGTGTAAAATAACATTTTGGTATTGGTAGGAAATTTATATCTGCAATAAGAAAAAAAGATGGAATTATTACTAAAAAGAGAAATGACATCATGAAATGGGTAGAAGACTTTTGTTAAGAATTATATAGTAATAAAGAACAACTACCTCCTATATCTATTATATCTTCTGAATTGCCCAGAATTTTAAATGAAGAAGTGAGACATGCAATTAAATTTATGAAGAAAGGAAAGGCTCCAGGTAATGATGGAATTATAATTGATATATTAAAAGAAGCAGGTGAAGAAATAGAATTTTTTTAGCAAAGTTATATACCAAATGTCTAAATGATAAAGATGTACCAGATGATTGGAAGAATGCAGTATTAATATTAATATTTAAAAAATGTGATAAAGAAGATATTAGAAATTACAGAGCTATCAGCCTTTTATCAGTTTTATACAAAAATTTTACCGAGATAATTACAACTCGTCTACAGAGAACATTGGATTTCCACCAACCAAGAGAACAAAATGGATTTAAAAGTGGTTTTAGTACAGTATATATTATCCAGGTATTGAGAGAAGTTATAGAATGGACAAATGAATATGAATTGCCATTATGCTTTGGATTTGTAGATTATGAAAAGGCATTTGATTCTATAAACATTTCTTCAGTGATTAAAGCATTGGATCATCAAGGTATATAGATTCAGGATATTGTCATATTTTAAAGAATATTTATAAAAATGCAACAACAACAATTAGATTACATAATGATACTAGGAAAATCAACATTAAGAAGTGTGTAAGACAGGGTGACTCCATATCTCCAAAACTTTTTACAGCAGTGCTGCAAGAAGTATTTTGTGGATTAAAATGGGAAGCTAAATGAGTGAAAGTGAATGGAGATTATTTAAATCACTTACATTTTGCAGATGATGTAGTTGTTTTTGCAAATAATGCTTTAGAGCTGCAGGAAATGTTGCAGGAGTTATCAGATGAAAATAGAACTAAAGATCAATGTTAAAAAGATTAAGTAATGTTTAATGGATTTTCTCAAAATATAAAAATAAAGATTGATTATGATGAGTTAGAAGAAGTTAAGAGCTACAAATACCTTAGTCAGATCATTAATACAGATGGAAACATAATGGATGAAAATAATCATAGAATTAAACTTGGTTGGATTGCTTTTGGTAGAAATAACTTGATACTAAAAGGAAATATACCTATGTGTTTGAAAAGGAAGATTTTTAATAAATGTGTTTTATCAGTTCTTACTTATGGATATAAGACTTGGACACTTAATAGAAGAGCAGTACGGAGACTTGACTACCCAAAGAAGTATGGAGAGATGCATGTTGGGAATAACAAGAAGGGATTAAAAATGCAATATATGGATAAGAGAACAAACAGGTGTTACTGACCTCATTGAAAAAATTAAAAGACTGAAATGGAGTTGGGTGGGACATATTACTAGAAGAGATGATAGAGACAAATCATTTAATGAGATTATGTCAGAAGGGAGTAGAGGAGATATGTAAATGAATACCAAACAAACCAAGTCATAAAGAATGAACAAAATATCTATAAATTTATTTTATCTGATGTCTATTTTTAAATAATATAATTTTCTCATCCTTTTGTGTCTTTTTTAAATGATTTTTTTTATTAATTTGCCCTTTTATGATGTCCACATTTTTGAATTAACAAAAAAAATTTGAACCCCTTTAGAACTCTAACTCACATCCTTACGCTTCCTGAGAAAACTCATTACCAACTGAACCAATGGAAATATTACGTTGTAGAATAAAATTTTGTTAATTGTACTTAATTAACTAAATTATATATATATGAAAGAAACATTATATTTATGGAATAATGTTTTGTTAATATTGATTTAACTAATACTTAATTAATTAAATTATTAAAAATCCAATACATAAATCTTTTTGGTATTGTATTTTTATATCATACCAGGCCACTTGATAGCATTATATACAGTTTAAAACACATAAATATAGTTACCTGTTCGACCTTTCTTTATTGTCCAATTTTTCTGATATTATATATATATAAAAAGAAAGTCTAAATTAGTTTATCTACTTATTTTTTTATTGGAAACGAACAAGTTCCTTTTTTTTTTTTTGCTTTTAAAAACATGCTTTTATTTTAATAATCCCGTGCCAGACTTTTTTCTTTATTGTCCAATTTCAGGTATTATTTTGAGATTTAAAAAAAAAATGTATAGTAGATGATCGCATCATATTTAAATTTAGAATTTGTTTGTTAGAGGACATATTTTTCATTTTCATGTCTTATTACTAAATTATAATTTTTAAGTCAGATTTTTTTGGCGTAGTTTTAATCATTTTTAAAATAATATGTAAGTCTAATTAAAAAATAAAAAAATGATATGTAAAATTTTTTTTTTAAATAATGCTTTTATGTAAATAGCTGACTAAAAAGTACAAAATAATAAAGTAATTAACAAAGTAATTTGCCTCTTGGTTAATTTGCCATTCTTGGAAAATATAGAGATATTAAGAATCTAGAATTGTTATAAAACAATGGGAAATTGCAAGAATATTGTCATTTCTTAAAAGCATTTGAGACATTTTAAAATTTTTATGATTTATTTGAGTTTCAAATGCTTTTATGAAATGACAATATTTCTGCAATTTCCAATCATTTTATAACAAGTGTAAATTCTTAAGATCTCTGATATTTTCCAAGAATGGCAAATTAACTGAGAGGCAGATGTCAAGTGTTGGTGGTCCAGTGGTCAGTATAGCTGCCTTACAAGCAGTTGTCCCAGGTTAGCAGGTTTGCTTCCCAGCCGATATTATGACACATGAAAAAAAAACTGAAAGGCAGATAGGTAAATGTGTGAAAGATGCAATTTTGATACTATTCATACTTACTTGTAGAATGATAAATTCTACAGCATCAACATTGTAACTAAAACTACATTAAAAATATAATGTCTAACAATTATTTACTAATCCAATTTTGCAATGAACGTAATTGGTCGATTGCCATTTTATTAGCTCCGAAGACAACTATTTCTATTCTCTCTTAAATATTCTCAAATGTCCATTGATTCTTTTAAAATGTCTTATTACTATTGAGTTAATGAATATACTAAACCTAAATCTTATTAACAATTTAAAGTATATTACAGATCATAAATTAACTTAACTATTCTTTACTAAACATCATATGACCATCACTTCCTATGCTAGCACAAACTGTTAAAACAGTGGCAAATTCCCTACAAAGCTATAATAATCAATGGATGCAAAGAAGTTTGTACATAACTATCTAGGGCCTACTTATTCAATATTCCCAGACTAGTTTCTAGCTTGTTGCTGCTAGAGGGTTGCATTAGATCCTAAGATCTAGGTGCAATGCTCTCAGAGCCAAGGCTCCCTCACTGATGAAAGCCATAAGTTAGAAACTAGTCTGGGAATATTGGATGAGTAAGCCCTAGATAGGGATTTTATGCAGAAACCTTCCTACAGCCTTTGATGGCTTGCACTGGGTGGCAGTACTGTATGAAGAATTTGTCATATATTTCACTACATTGAATATTTTAGAGCATTGTTGTTAACACTTTTCGTGAATTTTCAGAAATATATAATTAAAAAATGTATTTCATCAAAAAAAAAAAAGTTGTTTTATATAAACAAAAGAAGAAATCGTATATCTGTAATGTGATTCTTAATATCATTTAAAACTAATCTTTAATAAAAGCATATCATAATAATAGTTTTACCGTATTAATAGAAAAATTTAATCATGAATGTGAATGAAAAAATACTAACTTTTTAAAGTGGTAAAAACAGTCCATAGTAATTTAAACTCTGATTCATAGCCATTTCCTATCGTCTGCCACCAAAGTGTTAGTGAGTTGTGATTGGTTAAAACACTCCTTGCTTTCCAAGACCTATCATCACACCACAAGTCTGACTTATTTATTGGGATGCCTGAACCCTGAAAATTAAAATGTTTTCAAGAAAAAATTTCACGAGCAATACATTAAATAACAAATTTAAATACAGAAAATACATTAATTAAAATATTTATCTTATATGACATTAAATATAAGTTATTATTTAAACAGTGTAACATTATATTTTATTTTATTTTACCTTAAAATTTTGACCATCTTTGTAATTTTTTTCAGTAGACATTAAAATTAATGTCTATTAATGTGATTTAGGTCACTTCGACTTGAAAGTTATAAAGCATACATTTTATTAGACAGTTAAAACCCTCAACTCATAACTATTTTTTTTTAAACATTGATCACTAGTTAGCAATACAGATTAGTATGTGTTCTGACTAATTGACTTTATTCAGTGTTGTGATATAAGTTAATTGTTCCTTTTTTCAGAGTCTTTACTTTTTCACCAAATGGAATGGTGAGTGTTAATCATAATGTCAGCCATCCTACTGTAAACAACTTTCGTGATTTCTAATAGCTTGATCTGCCCCTATACCTTTTTCATCTAAACTCCAATACTTAATAATTCATTCTTCTATAAAGTCATTTCTATTATTAGTTTCTTAAATTTCATTAATCATCACATGACCACCATCTCTTATGCTTGTGTATAATTGCTGTGTGTGGCATACGTATAGTGAGTTTTGCCTGTTTTAAATTTCATTAATCCAATATCTCAATATCAAGGATGTCTCTCTCTAAAATTACATATTTCAAAATATAATAAATAATTATATGGTTAATTACTTGGCGAGTTATTTTCATCACAGAGTTTACATTTTTTCCTTCATTGTTACATTTATTCATGTTTTTTTTAGTTTCCAAAAATTCTTCTTTAGCATTAAAAACAGCTTCCATCCATTATTATATTTTTATTTTCAGTTATATTTGCATATACATATTCTAATGTTTTACAATTTTTTTCCATATTTCTTCTACTATTTCTGTTCTTATAATTATACAAAATTTTCTTTATCTCAGATTCGTATCAATTTTTAAACACGCACACACATATTTGAATAGTGCTTTAATTTACATTGTCTTTATTCTCTTACAAGTTCGAAATTTCCTTTATAAATTTATTTATTGTTGAAAATGATAATATAACCAAACAACTTTTAACTTATTCTACTTTATATTCAGATAATTCTTCTGTTTTTTTCGTATTTGTAATTGGTTTGTTTTACCATTTTGAACTTTTGGTCGGTGAAGCGGTTAAGTAAAAGTTTATGTCATATGTTATTTTTCCTTAACTATAGCTGAGCACGCTTTCACCAGCCAAAAATACACTCAGTTACTATTAACACAATAAACATACTTTCGAAACATCAAAGCAAACTTATTCTACTTGTAAAAAAACAGAACTAATCCACTTTTTCAAGTAACCATTTGCCTCCATATATTTGTTATCAGTATGTATCTTATAAACTTTTCATTGTCTTTTCCATTATTCCACAAATATATCATCTCATAACATTAAGCATTTTCATTCTTCATACTTATTATAAGAAAATAATGTATATTTTTTCATTATATTTTTTGGTGTTATTATTGTCTTTAAATGTTTTCCTATTTTAACAAATATTTTCCCCTTATTTATTTTGATTCCCAAACCACTGTGAAGAAATAGACTTAAATGTTCTGGTAATATTTCTCATAGTATTTAATTGGGTGTCCAAATGTTTAATGATTGAACTCTGCTTCTTATAAGGAGCAAAATCTAATAATGTTAAAGAAGCAGTTTTTAAAGTACTTGCATCACAATTCCAAAGGAGTGCCAACTAGCTTTTCAAAATGGTTATTCCTAGAAATTAATTTTGACTTAACCTTAGCTAAATAAATAAGCTATATTATAATCCAAGATTAATCCTAAACAGCATGGAGTAGGATTGTATTTCAATTTATTATTCCAAAAAGATTATATTCAGATTACAAAATTATTCCTTGTTGTTTAGATGAAAAAATTATTATACTGTCTTTATTGGATTAAGAGTAAGACCTAAGTCTTTGAAAAAATTTCCATTTCATATCCTTATTGAGAGACTTTTTCAGGAAAGGATCTCTTGTTTGAAATCAAAGCAATGTTGCCACCATAAATGAATTTTCTATATTCTGTTTCAGAAAAATCATTGATGAATACAATTCAAGTAGATAAAAGTACTTAACCCATTAATACATTCTATAATTATCATTTAGTATCACTTGCTTTTGTCTATTGGAGAACATTTTGAGATTGGCTATCTTAACATATATGTGAGCACTTATTGCATATATGTGTAGAGGTGATAATCTGGACCAACTGATGATTGCTGGTTTAGCATGAAATACGTATATTGGTGCTAATGCTTGAATATCCTAGTATCTCACTGAGGAAGCCAGTAGCAAAAAGTGGTCTGGGGTTGAGAATATTCTGCAAAACTTGTTCAGAGCTTATTAGCGAGCTCTTTATATAACATTTGTAATACAAACTTGTTAAATTAAGTCATGTGACATATAACTTGATTTCTTTGAAATGTAAAATCTATATTAGTATTTTTATATTTCCATTTAATGCATAACTTTCAATTTATAGTACTTCCAAAATAGAAGATATAACTATTACAGCAAAATAATTAAATCTTTTTAAAGACATTATGTAACAGGGCAAATTGATCTTGGGTCCAACTTTTTTTTTAATAATTACAAAGGATAATTATTTAATTAAGAAATAGGATATGAATAAACAAAAACAGGCTTTGTTTTAAACAGTAGAAGAATCCTCTGGGATTTACAGGTTTCTTTAAAAGGCAGACTCTACCACAAAATGATTCAGGATTTTTGTCTTTCATTTATAGTTGCACTTACCAACCAACCTCAATAATATTCATTATTTATCAAAATTGGAAAAATGATAAAATTCCCATTGATTTAAATTACTCTTCCAAAATGTCAGCTTACATTTTTATATTTTGTTTGAATTTTTTAATTTTATGGAAATCTAATATAATTTACTTTTATTTCCTATTCCAAAAATAAAATCAGTAGTTCTATAGAATCACTGGCCCAGGAATGTTATATCTATGTGTTTTTGATTAGCATCAACCCCATCAAGCGGCTGACATGATAGATCAGAACACTACCATATTATATAATGAGAATATTGTTAGTTCTGATCTAATTAAATGACATCTTTCTTCCATAAGTTTACAATTCATTATAATTAATACATTGTACAGGCTTAAACTTGCATTTATATATGTAATATATGTAGGGTTCGAACTCAGACTTTCCCACAACCCACCACTCTCATTATAATCAATTTTTTTCTCTCTGATGAAAAACTGATTTTATGAAAATACTTGGATTATTGTTGATTTTTTTTTTTTTTGTAATGCTCACTGTCTCAATAATGAATGAAGTTAGAAAATCATCTACTCAAACATGCATATCATTAGAAGATTATCTTAAAATTTATTACATGTCAGTGTTTAATAGTTCACAAAATGTATGTGTGTACATGTTTAAAATATTCTACTTGAGGTTAAGTAGAACAACCAGCAAAGAATGTCCTACAGCCAAATAATAATGCTACATTGTAAATCAACTTTATGTTATTAAGTTGCATGAAGTCTAACCTAAAAATGGCATTATACATTATTCATTTTGTATAGTATGGAAGCTTATTAACTAATTTCAATAGCATATAAATAACTTTTACTACTTCTTGAATATATAACATTTAGGATTATAATCAATTCACAGAACACTGATTCCAAATACATTACTCGGAATTATTTTGCCGTCACGCTCGTACTCGAGTGGTAGTAAAAGTTATTTTCATGCTGTTGAAATTAGTAATATTTAATTTAAATTTATACAATGTTAAGCTGGCTTGATTAATTTGTGAACTAAGATCATTGCTAATAATAAGTTTTAACCTTTTCAGATATCAAACAAAGGCAAAACTCTCCATACAATAGTGCCACCCTGTGCCAACCAGAGTAATCTCAATTATTAAAAACAATTATGTGCTAATGTAAGAGATGGTGATCATGTCATCTTTTCAGATATCAATGTTCATTTATTTGCAATATACCATTGGAGACTCAGATGAAAGAGAAATTCTGCTGACTCTGCCTGCAAAATAATTCTCAGTAACGTATCCTTGATCATCACTAATAATAAGTTTCAGCGTTTCAGATATCGGGGTTGATTTATTTACAATAAATACCATTTGACATTCAAGTGCTTGGACACTATATTAAAAAAAGTTTATAATACATAAGTTTTAAATCAAGGTTAGCACTTTCAACGCCTACTTATGATCTCATATTCTTATTACAAACCTTTATTAACACAGCACTCAAGTGCTTGAAAGTCGAATTTAGAGGGGTTTTTTTCCATATGTCATAGAATCAGCTGGGAGACAAACCCACAACAACCAACTGCTTGCTTGTAAGGCGGTTATGCTGACCTCTCGACTAACAACGCTTGACTTGCATACGAAAAGTTACTATTTTAGTAAATTACAATATATACCATTAGAGATCTGATGGAAGAGGAATTCTCCTTTTTTCAGACTGAATGAATGGGCATTGATAAATAAAAAGTAATATTGTATTTGCAAGTTTATTAAAAATGACTCATTAATCTGCCTGCGGGATAATTCTGAGTAACGTATTTGGAATGAGAGTGTTCTGTAATATGAGTATGGAAGCTGTATTAAAATTTCAAAACGTTAATGAAGTTTTGGCCATTTCTGATAATTGCAATATTTGTCCAAACTTAAATATATTCCTCTCTATCTTAGCATATTGATAGCAGTGCATTGTTTCATCAAATACCAAACTTAACAAAAGGAGAGGGTAAGAGAGGTTGACTGTCCTGACCTGTCATGATAAATGTGTTTGCAAAATAATGAATATTATACTAGATTAATTGCAAGGGGGCTCCGCATATTTTTAGTTCAGTGATAAGAGTGGAAAACACTGGAACCCAAAGTCCCTGGATCACAACTCAGCTGTCATATCCAATGTTCCAACTTCTTATAAAATCTTAAGCAATAAAACTATTTATTTAGTGATCAGGGCAATGCATTTTCTATCCAAATAACATATAAGAAAACCATTGGAATTATTGTAATTGCGTTAGTTGCATGGGGTTATATGTAACCTAGCAACCCTTTTTTAAAAATATTATCTCTATTGACCGTATGATCATATGGATGTCCTCAGTCTATGCATGTCACATTGCTTGTGGACTGTTTCACTTTGAAGATTATTGTTTCATTAATCTGAAATTATTACATATGCTAATATGCAAATTAATCACATGATCACCACTTCTTATTGAGTGGCAATACGTGTAGAGAGTTTTGCCTGTTTTAATGCAAATTAATAAATGACAGAAAGAAAAATATATGTTAAACAGCTTTATAAAATTGGATACAGTAGATGGTATTTTATACAAAAATGTGTTTATAAATTTAACAAGTGACATGTAGTGATAATGCTAGTAATGTCTGCTAGGCTTTATGAAATTAAATATTGAAAATAAGTCAAACAAAAAGATATGTCAATACGGCATCAGAATTAGTTACAAGCTTTCTTAATTAAATCTAGATTGAATACTTAAGACAACTAAGGATAATTTTTCAATTCTAGAATTCAAACATTGTATAATCAAATAGTTTTGAAAGAAACTATCTCTTTGAGTACATCAGGTGTAGAAGAGAGCTCGTTTAGGTTCTAGGATGATATAGCATCTCCACTTCCTATAATGACAAAATCAACCCCTCATACTTCCTTATTTTTGAAGCATGAGTTGAAAACAAGACCCGTCTTTTTGTCCAGATAAGACCAAGTCACTATGTGAGGAGTCAAATAAGCTAAAAAATAAGAGGCATGGTTTATTGTTTATTTAAAAAAAGGTTCTCTATCAGTATTGAAATTAGTATGTGATAATTAATAATATGTAAATTCTTCATGTATAAAAAAAAAGATGCAGTAATGAAAATGATGTGAAAACATCAAAAGCACATTAGACAAGAAATAAAGTCTTGTTGTGAAACACTTGTTTATAGTGTCATTTTTACTACACCATTTACACAAGATAAGGACTGTTTTCTATCTGCTTTTAACATCTTGGGAATGGGTGTAATCATAAACATATGGCCAAAGATGTATTATCCCTGGGATACACATTTTATGCTGAACCAGCACTGGATCTTGGGGAACATAATTTTTATCCCATATCTTTGATCACATGTTTATGATTATATCCATCCACAAAGTGTTAAAATGGCTAGAAACCAGTCCCTATCTTGCATGAGAGGTGTAGTGAAATGAAACTATAGAAATTAAGGGGGTAATCTCTAATCTAAGGAATAACTAATAAAAATTATTAATATACTTAGTTAGGTTTTATTATATATATTATAGAATTGAATTACTATTGAAAGATATATGAATGTCTGTGTTAATATATGTTTTAAATTGTTATGAAGCATCTTTATTGGTATCCTTTATTACTTAACCTAAATTAATTTGGATGTAATATTAAAGTAATATATTTTATAAATAATAATCGTTACTATCAATTACTCACTTGATATATCCGTAACTTGTTGCTATGACTACATAGTCCAGAAATGCCTCTCAAAGTGAACTCCATAAATCTTAATAAAATATTTTTGCCAGGTGTGCTCATCAGCGTTATTGTGCAATTAACTATGTGTCTACTGGGACTCGAAGGGTAATGAGAAAAAATAAAACCACTGCTATATGAGCCATTGGTAAGAAGTTGAGAGCCACAGAGATTATGTGGAGCCAAAGGGTCTAAATACACTAAAAAAAATATAAATATGCATTTGATTGTATTTTCTGTTACATTAGTATAAAAAATATTTAATGTGATATTTAAGAATGAAGAAGAGAATAATTTATAAAAAGTATCTAGTACTAATATATATATATGCACTCAATCTTGATAAAAGTGTTATACTATTAAATTTTTATAACTATATGCATATAGGTTGAAGTACGTTGTGAATGAAGAGTTGAGAAAAAATTTGGTTGCACTAAACCCATTTAAACATTTGGAAATTAGAGTGTCTGTACAATAGCCTTAGATTAATTAAAATCAGTTTTCTGTTAATAGCAATTTTCATTACTATTTGCAAAAATGGTTTAATATATAGGGAGTTTGAACTCAGATTTTCACACGACCCTCAACCATCCATGCTATCTCATCTGATACAATTTTCGACATGTGCATGATCAAGTGTATCAGCGTTATGAGATAACATGGATGGTTGAAGGACATGTGGAAGTCTGAGTTCAAACCCCCTATATATTACATACAGGTATGAAAAAGCCTGTACTGTAGAAAAAAAAAATCATATTTCAAAAGTGGTTTAAATAATTATATTTATACATATTTTTAATGGTTATTTTGTAATTTTAAAGAAAAGCACGTGCGTTTGTTATTTTATTTTCGTTTTACTTTTGATTAGCCAAAGTATTGGTCATAAATATTCTGATATGGTTTAGCATTGATTGAAACTAAAATTCTTGAAGAAAAACAATTAGCATTAGTAGAAAGTCTACAAATAGTTGTGAGGAACAGGAGTAGTGATTTAGAGTACACCATTTTGAAATTTAAAGACCACCCAAACCATGACTGATACATCCAAACGAAAAAGGAAATAAGCAGGTTTAAAGAAGAAGAATAAGGTACTTTGGACTATGACAAAGATAGAAGAGGACTATAGTAATCTATAAATTCATTAATGGACTATGACAAAGATGGATGCATACTATGATAATGTATAAACTTATATTTATCGGCACATGTGTTTTTTAATTTCTGCATGATCTTGGTACATAAAGGAAGCTAGTCCATTCTTTCGCTCAGATAAATATGCTTCCAGTCACTTCCATCAAACAAGATATTGAACAATTCTAAAGATAAGCTAACTAGGGAAACCACACACCAAGTAGTATATAAAATCATATGTAGGGAAGCCACACACCAAGTAGTATATAAATCATGTGCAAAAATATTAATTGCTCAAATGCATTCTATGGGGAAACAAGGGTTAACCTGTCCAAAAGACTGGCCCAACACAACTACTTATATAAACAGAGCAATAGAAGCAGCGAATACTCTGCAATATTTTTAGAGCATAAGTTGCAGTCAGACCATGAATTTGATATTTTTACAGCAGATATTGTATGCACCAAGAGAGATGATAGAAAAAGAAAGTTTAAGGATGCTTGAAGTATAGCCAAAGACAAGTATGCATTATATAAAAAAGAAGCTAACATACCTCTATCTAAAAAATGATTTAAACCAATAAAAGCCTTTTCTATTTAAATGTTTAAACATTTATTGATTTAATAAATCATGTGAATTTGAATTTGTGGGTGTTGAAGCAAAATATTTTGAGTTAAAATTATTATTAAATTTAAAAAAATGTAAAAGATATAGTGTGTAACAGAGGAAACTACATTTGAAAACTATCACGTGATAGAGATACTCTCAAAACAGAGTACATGGACAGTCGATTACTCTTTATTTATATATGTTAAGGAAAAAGTCATAAACCCTGAAAATAGATCAGTTAATTTCATCAATATAAAAGTTTGATTTATTTTTATTACTGAATTATTAATAAATTCATTTAATTAAATATTTTTTTGTACTTCACCTATTGCCAGTTACCAATGAATCAAATAAAATACAAAGTCACATGACATTATTATATTAGCCAAAAAAAAAAAAACTTTTACAAAAATTCTTTAATGTCTGTGGTTTTATCTATTAACAAATAGATTTTTTCAAGTAAAATTTCAACAAGATATATACGCCATATGTTGAATTTCATTTGAAAAGGACTATTTGTTATTACATAAAACCAATTTGAAAAGATCTGTTTGTTGTTAGATGAAACCACGGTCATGGAAGAATTTTAGTAAAAATTTTTTGTTTTTTTCGTATAGTATTGTAATGTAATATGAATTTCTATTTTATTTATCATTAATAGTATAGTGATAGGCAGTATTTAAATTTTTACCATTCGTTATATATTAATTTATGCCTGGATTAGGCCATTGACTAGTATCCCATTGAATCACTCACATCCTGGTGTACAGATAGAAATAAGTGAAATATATTTTTGGATTAAATACTTGTGTAGTACAGTATCTTATTGAGATATTAATTGTCATCTCATCTCCTTAAATAATACTATTCTTTACATTCAGAAAATTGCTAACATATATTCCAAACATAAATAAATATAACCTTTATTAAAATACTAGAGGAAAAAATGCAAAGAGACTTTATATATATAATTTAATATAATAATAATAAAAAATATATATATAATAAATATTAAAAATATTGTGTGCAAGAGGTATATATATATAATTATACACAAAAAGCCTTTTTTTGGCACATGATTTTGTGTCCTTTTCAAATATTAAGCATCTATTTTAACATTAAATAATTATTCCATGACTAACTGGTTAATCTTAAAATAGATGCCTAACATATAGTTTCTCCTTTACTTTCTTTTCATTTTTCTTTTTATATTCATATATATTACTTTATTATAACTCTTTTATAGTTAAATACAATTTTTATATGTAATTCCTTCTTTATTTATAAATAAATTTATTAATCTAAACAGAATTAAGAAAGTTATAAAAGCTCTGATGAAGACTGCAGGACAGTTGAAACTGTTAAAGAAAGGAGTACTTATATCTAAGTATATAGGAGAAGAGTTATAATAAAGTAATATTTATGAATATAAGAAAAAAAATGCAAAGAAAGTAAAGGAGAAGCTATAAAAATAAAAAGACTTCTAGGAAGAAGAAAAGACACAAAAGATTAAAAAAATTAAAGAGCAATATTTGGATGTGTAATAATGGAGAAGAGTTATAATAAAGTAATATGAGATGCCAAACATTTGAAAAGAGCACAAAATCACAAGACTTTTTATGCAAAAAATTAGTCAACAAAATCCAATATCCAAAGTTACAAATAGTACTATGGGATAAACAATTATATTACCATGTTTCCTCAATCAATTCTGGTTCTATCCAAGAAAGATAAAATATTTTTTAAAATAATAATTACTATATGTATGTACTTGGATATTTATATTAATATTTATATATTGTCAGAACAGCAAAATAAAATTACTTGTTTTCTGATAAAAATGAACTGTGACAATTTAATTCCCTGAATGCACCTTCATAAAATATACATATGGAAGTGTGCACGAGTGGCTACTGTCACCTTCAAAGTAATTCCCTTGTGCATTTATATACTGATTAAAATGACATTCCCATTTCTGGAAGCACACCTGGAACTCACTTTCAGGAATACTGTTGAGCAGCTGTCCTTTCTTTTTGGATATCAATAACAGTGGAAATTTTTGGCCTTTCAGTGCAGTTTTCAATTTTGGAAAATAAACAGAAATCACAGTGAGTTAAATCAGGTGAATAGGCAGGATGATCTAGTTGTGTGCTTGATTTTTTAGTCAAATAGCTATCCATCAAAAAATTTACTCACTTGTTAGTTAAAACATGTTCCAATGTGAATGTTCATACTCGTGTGTATATGATACAATTAGATAATAATCCTGGAATTAAATTGCCACATCTCATCCTATACAATCTCATGCTAATAATTTACTGAAATGAGATAAAATGTTCTTGAATGAATATCATATTTACATTTTAAATGAGAACTTACTTTCCGCAAGGTGATGTTAAATAAAGATAAGTTATTATGTCATTGATTTGTTTTACAAGACCATCATGTATGACATGTATGAACCACCTTCAAAAATTTTATTACTGAAGATCAACAGATAATAAGTAATATTAGCTATGCAAATTGAGTTCTGATTACTGATTTAATATAGTAAAATAATCAATTTGTTATACCTTTATGATATTGTAACTGAGATGATAGTTCATATAACGATCATTTTAACATCTTTAAATTAATTGCCTTTAGCTCAGACCCCACAAGTAGTATATCAGATCAGATGCAGTGACTCATCATGTTAAGCAGAGTATTATGGGGAGTCATGGGCAAACATTGCTACAAGGGTAATGCAACACATATATAACTGCATGAAAAGCAATAGCGCTGAATATGTCAGTCTTTCTTGAACATGAACAAAGAATATGACCACAGCTTCAATCCTGTAAGCATAAACATAGTATGTCTGGAATGCAATGATAGAAAGTGCAAAAATTAAAGAGGTGTGATACATTGCAAATACTTCCCATGCTATCAACAAAAAATATTCCAGTGTTGCATTATCGGAGAAATGGGATATGTAAATTGACAGACTTAAATAACGATTTTCAAATACCACAATTCCTGCAACTGAAAAAGAATGCTATGATCTGACCATACAGATCAAAATCATGTTCAGAAACTTGGAGATTCTTTATGATAAGAGAGTGAATTTATGTGTTAATTAATTTTTTCTGGCAAAATGTTTTAAAAAATGCTTATATATAGAATTATAATTATGTCAAAAAAAAAAACACCATAGTACTATTTCCAGTATTTCTTTTAGTGTCATATCATTAATGGCAACAACAATTTGTCCATGGAGTGTTTTGTTAATCCATGTTTGTCTATAATAAAGGATATCTGGGTTTGCAGATTTCTTTTTAATTCACATTGTCTAATTAGTTATCGAAACTTCTCTAGCTTGGTAGTGAGTTGGGAATTCTGATGACATAATTCTGATGACTTATTTATGGACATAACTAAAGAACTAATTTTAAGAAACAGCAAAATGAAAACAAATAGATATAATACATAATTATAAATTATGTGTCTATAAAAAAATCTGCAGATATATGTCTCATATTGAATCTCAACATTAAGTTTATCGATGATCAACAGATTAAAACTAATTCGTCTTATCTATTAAATGTAATGTTCAGTAACTACCTTAATGATGCTATTATTTCTTCTTAATTCAAACATAGGCTGTGAGTTAACATTATCATACATATGAATATGTAAACATTAAAAGCCTAAAGCTAAACTAGTCAATAAAATAATCAAAATTGCCTCAAATCCACAATTAAATCAGACTAGCCAAAGAAGATAAACTCTGAAACACAACCAATGATTTCACTGCTACAAGCAGATTTCCCAAGAGTAAAGAACTAAAAGATAACAAATTCATACTAAATATTACCCATAGTTCAACCATAGTTCCACTTACATCTCACACACTCTTAACATTAAAAGAACTTTTAAACAAGTTAATTGTTTCAGAATCAAATTTTTAATAATAAAGATTCTTTAATTCTTTTTTATTTCATTTTTTTCAAAGGGGACAACCTTAGCCTCATCAAAACTAATAGCGGGGTCTGTATCTTTTTCATGGATATATTAAAAATTTATGATTCTGAAGCAATTAAGGGTGTATGGGATGTAAATAGAATTGTGGGTAATATTTAGTTTAAATTTGTTACCTTTTAGTTCCTTACACTCGAGAAATCTGTTTGTAGCAGTGAAATCATTAGTTGTGCTTCAGTTTATTTTCTTTGATTATATGAATATGTGTAAAATATATTTATGTGTGCTTATTTGTTTAATTTAACCTTGGGTGCACATATGTGTGGACTGTTCTGTGCATTATATGTATATTTATTGTAAATAAAGTTTTAAAAAAATCTTGTATTATACTACAGATAATACATTAAAATTATTATCAATATAAATGTACTCTAGAAAATTAGCATAAAGCTGAAAATTCAGATTTGATATTGAGCAAGGTCACTATATTTAAGTGAGCCCTACTATGTATTCTGAACTGCATACATTTAACTGGATACATTCAAGTGGTGGCAGAAAAGGACTTATACAATTGTGCGAGCAGCAATTGTGCACCCTTGTAAGCAGAAAATACAATATGTACACGAATCATTGTAGAAACCAGTGAAATGATTAAAGACTGATGTTGGAAATAAGATTAGAATGTCTGTATGTTAAAACCAAGTAAATGGATACACACACGCACATAATTGTACTTGTATGTAACATTTGTACATATGAATAGATTATCATGTGACTCATTATGAGAATTTGCTTAAAGAAACTAAAGTGGTTTCACACATTTTATTATTATTTACATTATTATCAAGTGAATATACTTGTTTTTATTACTTTAGTTAGTGTTTTGTTTTCATTAAATTATTGTATATGTATGTGCAGCTGGACATAAATTTTATCCCTGTATATGGCAGAATGGTGCAGGTTGACAGTGGAATGGCATTAGTCCTTAGTTTATGAAGTACAAACCTGTTTAAGTTATTGTTGATAAATAATGGGAATGTTGAATAGTAGTATTTGCGAGTGTCAATTAACAATTTGACTTGGAAAGTTTATGTCAAGCACATTGAGTGTTATATGCTAATAAATAAAATTGAGGAAGAGACTCAAAATAGGTGCACTGTTATTTGCTAGCAGGGACATTTTACAAATCACAAAACAATTGTGTGACCCAAAAAACACCTGAGGACATTCCATATGAAGAGTTAAAAGAGAAATTAAATGCAAATTTACAGCCGGCAACTTCAAACTGAATATCTCATGTGTGTTTTAGGATAAGAAGACAACTACCTCATGAATAGTGTATAGACTATTATATAGCATTTTGTGCACTCATGAAACAATGCCAATTTGTCTCCAAGTTAGAAGATATGTTCCTGGACCAACTACTGTTTGTATAGCCTGAGGAAAACTTTGCTAAGTTAGCCATGTCTCAATTATAAGATAGCCCTCAGAAAATGTGTGGCACAGGAAGTAATGTTAGAAGCATCAGAATTTCAGATTTCAATCAGAATGCAAAATAATTGATTATTGTAAATTTGAAAAGCACAAGTTGTAGTTATAAGTTTGAAAATGGCAAAGGAAAGTTTAATCTGTTATTGCTATGGTAAAGGTCATGTTATAAATTTTGTAAATTTAAAATGGAGAAATGTAATATTTGTAAAATTAAGGTGTTTCAGTTTGACCCATTGTTTTGTAGTTAAGTGGAGATAAAAGGTGGCTGCTGGAGGGTTGCATTAGATCCTAAGATCTACGTGCAGCGCTCTCAGATCCAAGGCTCCTCACTGACAAAGGCCACAAGCCAAAAACTAGTCTGGGGATATTGGATGAGTAGGCTCTAGATGGGGATTTTATGCACAAGCCTTCTGGCATCCATTGATTATTCTAGCTTTCTGTGTGTGGCAATACGTATAGTGAGTTTTGCCTGTTTTAACCTTTAGCTTATGTCTGCAAAAACAAAGAAAAGAACAGTAAAATGCTGTTAAGTCTGAATTTTAAATTGCAGGAAGGCAGAATAAGAGGCAAAAAAATATGTTGACAAGATTATGGACACAGATAATGACCGTATTGTGTTAGACATTACTGTCTGGGAAAGTAAAATTACAATGGAAGTGGACAGAGGTGCTGGCCTTTTTTTGTTGCCATATAAAGATGAGATAAAAATTAATAGCAGCAGTAAAATAAAATGCACACTTCAAAATATGCAGGCGTCAGCCACAGATGTGAATGGCAACAGAATTGACATATGTGGGATTATTGATTTATCATTACATTGTGAAGAGTAACATAAATCTTCTACTAGGAAAAAATTGGTTTCGTCCATTGGAAATTTGTCTTAAAAATAATGAAGAGGATTTAGTTGGAAATAAAAGTTAGAAAGATGTTTCCCTATTTATTTAAGCTGGGATTAGTGGAAGTTAAAACACAGCTAGTGGATATTGAAATTATAAGTGATGATCAGCTTATAGTATGCAAACCATGTAAGGTTCTGTTTGTATAAATAGACTATTAAAGATATGATCAATAAGGGTGTTTTGACTCCAGTGAAAGATTCATCATGGGCTGCATTAGTAGCTGCAGCTACAAAACTGGATGGGAGCATTTGATTTTGTGGAGATTATCATGTTACATGTAAATTCCTAAACAAAGGAGCATATCCAGTCTACGTAAATTCCTAAACAAAGCAGCATATCCAATCCCAAGGGTACACAAAGTTTTAGCATCACTTCAGAAGGCAGAATTCTTTACAGAAATTGATTTAAAGTCAGCTTTTCATCCAATATCTGTTATGGACAGAACATCTGAATTGCTAATGATCAGTACTCATCAGGGACTTTATAAGTGCAACAAGTTGCCTCACAGGATTACAGTTGCTCCAAACATGTTTCAAGCAAAATGGATTGGTTTATTTCAAGTTATGAAATTCCTTATTTAGATGACATTTACTAAATGCTCAAAGTGAATTAGAAACACATGTTGAATGTTTGCGCAAGACTGGACAAAGTCGGAGCTAGAATTAATCCTTCTAAAAGTATATGGGCTACAAGTGAAATTAAATTTCTGGTCCATGTTACAAACCAAAAAGGAAAATATCCTATTCCAGAAAAAGTTAGAACTGTTAAAAATGCTCCAAAGCCTAGCAATGTAAAAGATTTGTAGGTTTTTCTAGAATTGCTCAACCTTTTGAGAATTCCTGAAAGGGAAGTCACATATCCTCACACCATTGTATGAGCTGCTGCATAAAGGACAGCATTGGAAATGGACTAATGAGCATGATTTAGCTTTTCAGAAGGAAAAACAAATATTAATGTCTAAACAACTGCTTGTACATTATAACAGTGACCAGGAAGTGATTATTACAACTGACACTTTGAATTTGGAATAGGAGCTGTCATGTCACATCACTGTTATGAAGGAAAACATCCAATTGCATAGGCCTCAAAGATGCTAACAGTTGCTGAAAAAAATTATAGTCAACTACTGGTATAATATTGCTGTGAAAAATGACCAACAAAATTAAATCAGATGTCACATGACTTAATTAAATAAGCTTGTATTTACAAATGTTATATATAGAGCTCACAAAATAAGCTCTTAATTAAGCTTTGGGAATATCCTCAACCCCAGACCTGGTTCTGCTTCTGGTGTCTGAAAATTTCAAATTTTCTAAAATGATGGGCTTGTCCTGATATTTTTAATCTAATGTTTGAGTATCCTGGCACCTCACTGATGATGCCAGAAGCAGAAATCAGCCTGGGGTTGAGGATATTCTCAAAGCTTGTTAAGAGCGTATTTTGTGAGCTCTCTATATAAAATGCTGTGAAAAAGTATGGACATAAATTCTTTATTTATAAGGCTCATCATCCATTATTGGAAATTTTTGGACATGATAAGAAAACTCTCAAACATGTCAGCTAATGTTTGATTCATTGGATTAATTTGTTAGCAGTATATGATTACATATTAATTTACAAGCCCGGAAAAGAAATTACTCATGCCAATGCTTTATCGCATTTGCTGGATGCTTGTGAATTCCAGCAAAAAATGTATAGAAATAAATTGCATTGATGTTTGGAAGGAAAAAACTATAAATAACTTTAAGGTTGAAAAGTGGACTACTAATTATCCTGGATATAAAAGCTTGAGAAATTGGATTCAATTTGGATATCCTAAAATTCAACCAAATTACTTTGCATGACTTATCTTGAATGCTCATGAAAGCCTATCTATGTGTAGTGGCAGTATTTTAAGGATGAATTGAGTGGTCATACCTTTGAGTGGTCATACCATTAGAAGGTCAGAAGGATGTACTGAGTGGTCATTAGAAGAAGGATGTACTGAGTGGTCATTAGAAGGTCAGAAGGATGTACTGAGTGGTCATTAGAAGGTCAGAAGGATGTACTGAGTGGTCATTAGAAGGTCAGAAGGATGTACTGAGTTTGCTACACCAAGGACATGCAGGCACAGTGTGAATGAAATCCTTAGCTCATTCATATGTTCGATGACTTAATTTGAATCAGGACCTTGAACAAATGGTTAAAAACTGTGTTGAGTGCCAATCTACTGATTTACCTTCAAATACTTTTGATTCATGGGGAAAAGCAATGTCACCATGGCAACTTACATTTAGACCATGCAGTCCAATGAATGGATATATCTTTCTAGCTGCATTTGATTCTTACTCAAAATGGGCAGAATATAAGCTTGTTAAAAACATGAGCACAGAATGTACTATTTATGCTTTAAAATAGATCTTTGCAAGACAAGGTTTTCTGGAAACAATAGTATCAGACAATAGGACAGGGTTTACATCACAAGAGTTCCAGGAGTTTTTATATGATAAAGAGATAAAACACATATTCGCCACCCCCTTATCATCTGGAGTTAAATCGTTTAGCTAAAAAAAGCAGTGCAACATTTGAAAGTGACATACAAGCTTTCGTTGATGTGTTTTTTAATCAACATTTCACCCCTAAGGTGTCGACAGTGAAAACATCAGCTGAACTGTTGCTGCATCCCAAGTATTGCACACACTTTATGAAGATGTTATTGGCTAAAAAAATATTGTGAATAATAATTTTAATGTTGAAAAGTTTAAAATATGTTATCTAGTGTGGAGTGGTGATACTTTAAAAAGAAAATGGTTTCCTGATGTTGCCATGGAAGTTCTCTCCAAGTATATTCGCATAGTTAAACTGAATAATGAAAAAATTCTGAAGAGACACATCAATCATTTATGATTTTGGCAGAATGAAATTGCTATATACATGTATATCTAGAACTTAAAGAAATAAAGTATTACAAAGTTACAAATGTTAAGATTAAAATGTTGATAAGCAGTTCCAGATTAGAAAATGATTAATTAAACGATAAGGAACAAGTATAATTAATTAGTTCAGAACATTCCATATTATAAGGGAAACATAAAAACTTGGAGATAAGCAAAAGTGGGATCTTACTACACATATCACTAGAGCTGAGCATTGCTGACAGAAGATACAAAATGACCCGAGTGGAAGGAGGACTATGGAGGAACCCAGTGAACTCCACCATTGAAGATACCAAAGTGGACCTAGGGTCTATAAAAGCCACATCGGCTTTATTATAATTTATGTATGCCTCATTAGCTATGTATTTTATAAGTAATAATATTGATATGTGTAATTTGTAAATATATTAAGCATGGTAAAATCATACTATCAGTAACTTGTGACAATAAATCAGTATTTAGTTATAAAATCTTGTTTCCAAATTACTGTTGTTTCTGTTGGTCTGACTACCTTTATTTGCAGTTGTAGTATTTGTGGTGGCTGTACACAGCAGAAAACTGGTGCAGTCTTGACAGGATAGAACTCAACCTGTAATTCTGCATCATATTAGAATTGTATATTCAGAAATTGTGGGGAAAATGAAAAAAATCGTTTTTTTTTTATTTACTACTTGTTTGGATTGAGTTAAGATTATGACAGGACCACAAATGATAATAAACAAGTTTAATGTTAATTGGCCAATTTATCTCAAAAGGATTGAGAATTTTTGGGACTGTCAGTGACCCCATTAAAGTTGCCACAGTGTTATATTATGCTAGGCAACAAGTGATAGAAATCACAAATGAATTATATGATTATTGAAGAACCAGAGAAATTGCCGTACAAAATAGTCTTGGAAAACTAAATAATTATTTTTGTCCCAAGCCCTTTAAGCATGTGGTGTGACTATATTTTAGAAATAGATGGCAAAATAAAGAGGAACACATGTGAGATGATGATCAAGCATTGAGAGAACTCACTAAGAGCTGTAGTTATGGTGATGCATTAGAGGATGCTCTACTGGAACAATTACCTTGGGGGATGTGCAACAATAGACTGAGATAGCAGAGACTTGTCATATAATGAAGCAATCAAAGTGGTAGTAGATCATGAGATAGTGCTTGACCAATCAAGGGAACTTCGAAATTTTACCAATAATAATGAATGTAAAGCATTTATACGAAAAAGTGAAAATAAATATCAGTTGCCTAAGAGTAAGTCAAAGGAAACTGTTTGCTACTTTTGTGCAAAAAAAGGTCACATGGCACTAAGTGTAAATTTAACAAAGAGCATTGTAGAGTCTGTGGAAAGTAATCATTTAGTGAAAGCATGTAGGTCTAATGAGGAAAAAGATTGTTGCATATCACCCACTTTTTCATGAAGAAACAAGCAAAAATGTGAAATCTATAATATCCAGGTCCTCATTGTAACCAATTCATGATTTCAGTGAAATTATTAAATACAAATGTGGAAATGGAAATTGACAACAGATCAGGTGTATCAATGATGACAGCCAGAGACTGGAAAATGGTAACAGAAAATTGTGTGAACCCCCCCCCCCCATGTTAATAAGAATTAGTTTTAGAGTGAAATACTAGTGGTATTATTATAATATCATTGGGAAGGTAGAAGTAAGCATAGAAATTTTTTAAAAAAAGGGTCCATAGGTTACCACTGCATATAGTGTGAGGCAGTCATAACTCTATTATAAGTAGGGAATGTTTTGATGCTCTGGAAATAGAAATATGTAAGATTAAAAAAGACCTCTATTAAATCAGCTCCACAAGAAATTGATCCAACCATTAACTACATAGACAACTGGAATAAAGTAGTAATAGACAGCAAAAAGGTAGTTAGTTGGACAAAAGGGGAGTATGGTTACAACTCATTAATACAATGGCTCAGTAAGGGATGGCCTACAAGTCAGCCTAAGATATTGCATAAAGCGATATGGGTTGTAAGAGAAAAACTGTCTACAAATAAGGGATGTGTGTGAATGGATGGTAGAGTATTAATATCTAATACTGACCATCATCAAGTTCTGCAGATTATTTATCAAGCCCATCCTGGGATCGTATGGGCTAAAGCACTTGCATGAAGCTATGTTTGGTGGCCCGATATTAATTCTGAGATAGAACAATTTGTGAAAACCTGAAACAATTGCCAAGTGAACACAAATGTTCCAAGGAAAAAGAAACAACCCTGTGTAGATCCCAAAGAATCAAGAAGAAACCAAATTATCTGAAAGACTATGTGAAACTTCAAAAATGGTAATTTTTAAAGTGGAGGAGATGCTATATATATATATATATGTATATCTAGAACTTAAAGAAATAAAGTATTATAAAATTATGAATGTTAAGATTAAAATGTTGATAAGCAGTTTCGGATTAGAAAATGATTAATTAAAAGATAAGGAACAAGTATAATTAATTAGTTTGAGAACATTCCACATTACGGGGGGGGGGGAACACATAAAGAGCAAGTATAATTAATTAGTTCTAGAACATTCCACATCATGGGGAAACATATAAAAACTCGGATAAGCAGAATTGGGGGCGTACTAAACACTTGCATCAATGGAGCTGATCGTTGCTGACAGATGATACAAAATGGCTCGAGTATAAGGAGGACTACAGAGGAACCCAGTAAACTCCACCACTGAAGATACCAAAATGAACCTAGGGATTGTACAAGCCACATCGGTTTTATTATAATTTATGTACGCCTCGTTAGCCATGTATTTCATAAGTAATAATATTGATAAGTATAATTTGTAAATATATTAAGCATATTGGTAAAATCTTGGCAATAAAGTCAGTTATTTAGTTATAAAACCTTGTTTCCGAATTACTTTTTGTTTCTGTTAGTCTGGCCACCTTTATTCTTAATTGTAGTATTCATGGTGGCTGCCGGTTGCACACAGCAGAAATAATAGATGCAGATAACGCCCAAATTACATTACCCAATGAACTGCAGAATTCTAATGAAAAAGACGAGCATGTCGTCATCTCTTCACAATTAAAAAACAAAGAAATGCCCATGGCTAATCAATATGATCAACCAGCTCTAGTGGAAATAAGTACACAAGCAGTTGATCAGATGACGCAACTAGATCCAGTGGATGCAATGGATAATCAAGAGAAGAAAGAGATTTACCTCCCACCAGATCCACCGTAGTTCGATGACAATCAACAGGATTGCAAGATTATGTTTTATAACCAGGAAGAGTATTTTTTAGAGTGGAGGAAGAATGGACTGCTCTGTGTGCTATATGTATATTTATTGTCATGTCAGTGTCTTCGTTGCCATGACAACGTTCATGTGTTCTTCCGACGACGCAAATATCGGATAATTACAGTTGTGTGCCTTCAGGCTAATTACGTCATAGCAAGGTAAATACTGGACTACCTAAAAGTTAATAAAATCTTGTATCATACTTCAGCCAGTACATTAAAATTATTATCAGTATAAATGTATTCTAGAAAATTAACATAAAGTTGAAAATCTGGATTTGATATTGAGCAAGGTCAATATATTTAAATGAGTTCTACTATATGTTCTGAACTGCATAAATATAACCGGATATTTAGCGGTGGTAAACCACCACTTATACAATCATACGAGCAGCAATTGTGCAACCTTGTAAGCAGAAAATACAATGTGCGCGCTAATCGTTGTAGAAATCAGTGAAGTGATTAATTAAAGATTGATATTAGAAATAAGATTAGAATGTTTTTATCTTAAAACCAAAGTAAATGAATACAGACAGATAATTGGACTTGTATATAATGTTTGTGCATATGAACAGTTTATCATGCGGCTAATTATTGGAATTGCTTAAAGATTTCACTCATTTTATTTTATTATTCTTTACATTATTAACAAGTGAATAAACCTGTTTTTATTACTCTAATTAGTGTTTTGTTTTTATTGAATTATTGTTGATGCATATATAGCTGGTAAACACAAATTTTATCCCTGTATATAGCAATGTGGTATTGATTTAGAAAAGAAAAGAGATATTTCTAATAAACATTTTCATTTTAATCCCAGTTTTATTTTGATTATTTCAATAGCTTTGGATTCAAAATGCTTAAATAATGTCTTCCTTTTTATTTCTACGTACGTATTTTTTTTTTTTTTACGTACGTATTTAAAATTAATATCTTCGTTCTGTGAATTCACACGCATGCGTGCAATTGAACTAATAAAACTCCAAAAATAAATAACTATCACTTTGATAATAATAATTATTTCATTACATATAATTCATCTGCGATCAATTAAAATTTATCATTACTTTCTATATTGTCTTTAGATTAATTAATCTTGTTATAATCCTACGGTTGATAAAAAGTTGAGGCAACTAATTTCATCCGGGATCTTTGATTGACGCTCGTTTTATTTCCTTTGGGAAGTTATTCTACTTACAGTATTTAATTCCGAAAAAAGTTGTGTTTTCAATTTCTGGTGCCTATCGTAGATTTTAAAAGAAATTAATTCCTTTGGTGGCAAAGATGTTGGAACAGTGCGCAATGAAAAGAAGAGGACTTAAAATCTAATGCTCCATTTCTAAAGTTTTATTTGAAGTACTGTACTCAAGAATTTTAAATTATTTAAAACATTTAAATTTTGAAATCCTTTTATTGATGTTGCAGCAGTCTCCCCGCCCAATATTTTCATCATTTCTCAAAATAAGTTAAAATTTTGAGCAAGTAATGTAATTACTTCATACGATAAAGAAATATATACACTTTTATTATTTATAATATAGTCTCTATCCCGTCTTGTATTTAAAAAATATATTAATAAATAAAAATTTGGAACATTCATCTTCAAATTTTTTTTTATTGGTTTTATTAAATCATTTACGTAATTATGTAAATAAAATTTAAAAAAGGCATCTGTTCGGGAGTTCATAAAAAATCGATCGATAATTAATAATAGTGAAATAACGTAAAAAAAATTATATATCTAATATTTTTTTATATTATTTCATTCATAAAAATAATAACAAAAAAATGAGTATCAAAATATTATGAAAAAATTAAAAAAAATGTGAAAATTAGCCAATATTTTTTTATATACTTCGTTATAAGCATGTAACTTATTCACGCATTTTGGCGAAACTTCAAATTGCTTAGTGTCTGTGCTAGACATATTGCTAGAAGAGATGATAATAGATGGACAATTGAAATCTTAAACTGGATTCCAAGAGATTGTAAAAGACTCAGAAAGAGACCACATGTGAGATGGATGGATGAAATAAGAAAGTGTGCACGGGGGTATGTGGAGAAGAGAAGCTAAAGATCGGAGATGGATTGAACTTGGAGAGATCTTCATCCTGCAGTAGATTGCTAATGGTTGATGATGATGAATATGATATTATTTGATTGTGTATGTAAATGTTAAATTGCTTTTTTCTATGACTTTTATGTAACCCTAGTATATATTTGGTAGAAATGATATATGCCTATGTGTTCGAAAAGGAAGATTTTTAATAAATGTGTTTTAACAATTCTTTTTTATGAATCTGAGATTTTGATACTTAATAGAAGAGTAATACTGAGACTTCAGACCACCTAAAGAATTATGGAAAGGTGCATGTTAGGAGTAACAAGAAGAGATCAAAAATGAAATACATGGCTGTGAGAACAAATGTTTAATGGCATTGTTGAAAAAATTAAAAAGATTGAAGTGGAGTTGGACTGGACATATTGCTAGAAGAGATGGTAATAGATGGATAAGTGAAATCCTAAACTGGATTCCAAGAGATTGTAAATGGCCTAGAAAGAGACCACACAAGAGATGGATGGATGAAATAAGGAAGTCTGCTGGGGTAATGTTGAAAAGAGAGGCGAGTGATCAGGGAAGATAGGTTGAACTTGGAAAGACCTTAATATTGCAAAGAATTGATAATGATCGAAAATGTTGTTGATGAGTATACATGCATGATGGAAGATTCATGTGGGTGTTGTTCTGGCATACATATATGAAACTTACTGAAATTTTCTCACTAGCATTTCAACATATATATTCACTTTAATTAATTGATAAAAAAATACTCAATATCTTGGCAACTTGATAATGTTTACATGAAATAGATGAAACTAAGGAAGATAATGTTTAAGAGAGATAAATCAAATTTATTTGAAAAGAAAAAATGTATTTTGGCTTTCATATTGAAATATATTTGGATCATGCTGAAAAGAATGAAATGATCAATATATATATAATATTAATTTTTCTCTCTCAATAAAAAATGTGAGATATATTATTATGGTGAATAGCATTAAACTGATCATATGCATTATATATAAAAATGTTATAAATACATGAAAGTAGTTAGCACTTAAACAATATCAATAACAATCTCAATATGTTGTCAAGGCAACCTTCTTTAAACAATAAAGATAGAAATCCATTTTTACATCATCATATTAACCATTGTTGATCTATTGCAGGATCCAGGTTTCTTCACAATCATCTTCTCCAATTTCTAGCCTCTCTCATATACATCACCCAGCACTCTTCCTTATTTCATTCATCCATCCTACATGTGGTCTCTATCTAGGTCTTTTACAATCTCTTGGAATCCAGTGTAAGATTTCCAACTGTCCATCTATTATTTTTTCTAGAAATATGTCCAGCCCAACTCCATCCACTTCAGTCTCTTAATTCTTTCAATGATGTCAGTAACACCTGTTTGTTCTCTTACCTATACATTGCGTTTTTGATCTCTTCTTGTTACTCCTAGCATACATCCCTCCATACTTCATTCAGTCATCTAAAGTATCTCTATAAGGCTCTTCTGTTAAGTGTCCAAATCTTATATGTGGTCTAATATGTTTATATAGACACTAAAGATTCTAACTTGACTACAAAGTGTGAAATTATTAATTTAGTTTATGGATGAGTTTTAACCAGAAATAGTATTTCCCTTTAAATAAATAAGAAGTGATTCCAGAATTTGATAAAAATTGGGAGGTTTTTTTTTTTTTTCCTCATAAATTTTGGAAAGTTATTTCTCTAATACATGCTTGCTAGTAATATAATTTAAACAGAGCAAAACTCTCCTTACAGTATTGCCACCTGTGCTAAACAGAGTAATCAATGGATGCCAGAAGGCTTGTGCATAAATCCCTATCTAATGCCTACTCATCCAATATCCCCAGACTAGTTTCTGGCTTGTGGATATTGGATGAGTAGGCATTAGATAGGGATTTTATGCACAAGCCTTCTGGCATCCATTGATTACTCTGTTTAGCACAGGTGGCAATACTGTAAGGAGAGTTTTGCTCTGTTTATCAACAATTAATGTGCTAGTATAGGAAATGTGATCATGTGATGCTTAATATAATTTAACATATTAATAAAAAAAATATGATCTGTGAAAAGCAATATCGACATATGTAACATTTTATCAAGTGACATTCTAATTATCAAAGTTAGTTATGAATCTCATTGGTTTATTTATTTAGAGATAAGCTTGATAATTAGAGAGAATATTTTTAATTAAAATGCAGGAATACTTTATGCTTAGAAATTCAGATGATTTTTTTTTTTTGATCAATCAAGTATAAGTTTAAAATTTTCTATTAAAAATAGAAATAGTATTACAATAACAATCAATCCTTAAGCCATCAATAATTTCAACCTTTTGTCAAGGCAATCTCCTTAAACAATAAAAGTAGCTACAGGTTAAAATTGTTCATGGCTTAAAGGTTGATTTGGCTTTATTGACTTAGACAGAACTGTTCTTGAAAAAGAGAATATGTAGTTTGTTTTTAATCATGGTATTAAATTAATCAATAGGTTAGTCAAATGAGACATTTGAGAATTGGATCTTCATAATTCCTTAGCGAATGCAAAGTTTTTCCACTTCTGAATAGCTTATTATGATGCTAATATTAATATAACCTATGAAAAGATCATTTTCAGAAAAGTGAGATATCCATGAAAAAATATAATTAGTAAAATAAATATGGAAGTCCATGGTGCCTGAAATTTTATCCAAAAACATTTCAAAAGTCAAAGTAAACAATTATACCGCATTTCTAAAAACAAAAACCTAATGAAATTCCATACTGTTTACACAATGAAGAAATTGGAAAAGAAAGTTTTGTATGCAAATGAAAAAATATTTTTTAGAAAGTGAGAACTTTAAATGAACATGGATTGTTTTATATTTGAAATCTCTCAAATTTTATGCATTGTCAACATAATGCTTACATTGTAATTACCTTTTTTTAGCTGATTTCTAATGCCTGCTTCACATATTTTATTTCAACTGATAAGAAATCAGATTTATAGAAATAACATTTCTTTTATTGTGAAGACAATATTTCAGTTAATTACAATTTATATATTAGTGTAATATGAATTAATGTAATATGAATAAAACATTTCAGCTTCATCACTTTTTAAACATTGTAAATTCATTGCAAATGAAGGTTTTCCAAATTTAATCCAATTTCTATTTTCTTTTTTCCATAACATAGCATACTTTCTTTTTTCATCCATTCATCTCAGATATAATCTCTTTCTAGGTTTTCTCTTGGAAACCAATTTAAAAACTTCACTATTGATCTATTATTATCTCTTTAAGAAATATGTTTAGACTACATCTATTTTAGTCCTTTAATTCTTTCAAAGATACCTGTTTCTTTTCTTACTCATGTATTTCATTGTCAATCTCTTCTTGTTATTCCTAATATACATCTCTCCATACTTTGTTAAGTAGTATCTAAATCTCAGATCATAAGTCATCATCATTATTAACCATTATCAATCCACTGCAGGATGAAGGTCTCTCCAAGTTCAATCCATCTTCTCCAATCTCTCGACATAAATTCAGCACACTTCTTATTTCATCCTTTCATCTTACATGTAGTCTTTTTCTAAGTCTTTTATAATCTCTTTGGAATCCAGCTTAAGATTTTAACTGTCATCTATTATCATCTCTTTTAGCAATATGTTCAGCCCAACTCCTTTCAATGGTGTCAATAACACCTGTTTGTTCTCTCATCCATGTATTCTGTTTTCGATCTCTTCTTGTTATTCCTAATAGACATCTCTCCTTATTTCATTGAGTGGTCTGAAATCCCTGTATTACTCTTTTGTTAAGTGTTCAAATTTTGTATCCATAAGTAAGAACTGGTAAAACACATTTATTAAAAATCTTCCATTTCAAGCACACAAATATATTTTCCTTTTAATACCCAAGTTATTTTTAGCAAAAGATGTACTATCCAAGTTTAATTCTATGATTAATTTCATCCAGCACCTAACCAATTAGCATAAATTAGAATACTCCCCCTCATTACTATCAACTGCACTCAGCTATGAATATGAAGCCATGGAGCTTTGAAAGTGCTAAGCATAAATAAATATTGATAGACTTAGCTTCTCTAACAAGTGTAAAAGCACATAATTTTTGGTACTATATTTTTAATTGTATTATTAATCTGATCAGTCAGTCATTAACTTTTAATTTGTGACTATTAATATTTATCTTTAGTTTTTTCGTCCTTTCATTTTATAACCCTTGCAACATTTTGTAAAGCTTTGAAGCATTGTTTGCAAATAGAATCAGATCAGGAACAAAATCTAGGTGACTTAAATAATCTCCATTGACTTTTACTTCCTTAGCTTTCCATTCTAATTCAAAACATTTTTTATAAATCAACTGTAAAAAGTTTTGGAAATAGAGAATCGCCCTGACATTCATCTTTCTAATTGTTAATCTTTTTAATATTCCCAACATAATCTAATCATTTTATCTTTTGTAAATATTCTTCAATATGTGGCAATATTCTGGCTCTCAATGATCCGATGGTTTAATGCCTTTTCATAATCTACAGATCCAAAAATATAATGGCAACTTATATTGGATCATATGTGTATATAAATGGATTATTCTCCTGTACATGAGGGGTCAGAATGACTAATATGTCAACATGGGTAGGATGACAACCTTGGTACTATCAAGGGCTTTGAATGTTCCATCATCAGATTTTCAATGAAATGGAAGGCTAAAGAGTTGTGAGTTGGAATAGTTTGAAGCCTGTCCATTAAAGTATAAATATTGGCTATCTTAATATAAAGTTAAGTTCTGATTATATATATATGTGTGAGGATAGTAATCTAGACTAACTGATGATTGCTGGTTTAGCATAAAATACATATATTGGTGATTATTTATCTTTTCAACATGTGTGTGATCAGGTGGGTCAGCAATATGAGATGGCACTGAGAGTGGTGGTTCATGTGAAAATCTGAGTTCGAACCCCAAATATATTACAGATATAAATACAGGTTTAAGCCTGTACAATGTATTGGATCTTTTTATAACTTCTCTCAATACTTGGGTGTAATATACTATACTAAAATTATTTTTACATTCAGTTTGTTAATTTTTGGGTTGATTAGATCCCAAGTTTACTGGAGGTGACTTGTTCTTATCTTAGTCAGGATTTGGTATCAAACTGATAAAAGACTGATTGGTCTGTAATTTCTAATATTTTCTTTATCACCTTTCTTAAATATCAATATTATTACTCCAATCTTCCAATCATCTGGAATAGCTTTATCATTTAGATATTTGGTATATAATTTTGCCTACAATTTTTCCATTTTTTTATCCATTTCTTTTAAGATATAAACCATTTCAGCATTTCCTGGAGCTTTTATCTTCTTTTTACATCTAATTGAATGTCTTACTTAAAATGCTTATAAATTTAAAGTGTAATAACTATAGAGGATACTTTATTTTCTTGTTCTTTATTATTATATAATTCTTTATAGAGCTCATCCGTACATTTCATGATGTCATCGCTCTAGTAATACTTTCATTTTCTCATTATAGAATTCCAGTACCAATATATTGTTTTACATTTTTGAAACTTTTATTTACTATACCTTTCCTTGCCAATTAACAATTGTTTTTATAAAATTAATGTGGAAGTATTGAAAACCCCAAGCAAGCTATATGTAAACTAACTAACAATAATCATAAGTATAAAATGAGCATGCCTGAACTTTTGTTTGAATTATATATAAACATACCATTTATTGATGTATTAACATGCAGAGCATGATTTATATATATTAACATAATTTCAGGACAGCTATACTATCTTGAAATCATTATAACTAATCATACAGTTCATTGGGAGTTTTCACTACTTCTGAATTAATTATATCTATATTTGAGCTATCCAAAAGTTTAATTGTATTTATATATAAATAAGTCTTTTTCATATCATTTAACAAAATTTTACATATTCTTAAAACAGAATATAAAGCAATAATCTGTTCAAAACAGTTTTTTCAATACAATCAACAAAAGGTTTTGGTTCCCAACGTATCTTTAAAAAAAACACATCATTACTGAGTTGCAACATTAGATTTTTCAAAAAGTCATTAATGAAAATGTATTTTAAAACACAACATCACATGATCAACATTTCTTATGCTTACACAAGCTGTTTATACAAAGGCAAAACTCTCTATCCAAGTAGGCCACTCAGTGCAAACCAGAATAATCAATGAATGCAAGAAGGTTTGTGCATAAAATCCCTATCTAGTGCCTACTCATCCAATATCCCCAGATCCTCACTGATGAAAGCCACAAGCTAGAAACTAGTCTGGGATATTGGATGAGTAGGTACTAAATAGTGATTTTATGCACAAACCTTGCATTTCATTGAATACTCTGGTTTGCACTTGTAGTGCGACTGCACTTGTAGTGCGACTGGTGGGGCTAAGTGTATGGAGAATTTAGTCTCTGTGTAAGCATAAGAAATGGTGATCATGTGGTGTTTAGTGATTTAAAACTTGATCCCGTCCAATAAGATTATGGTGACTGTGGTTATTAAAGAACCAAAGACATCAAAAAGTATGGATGCTGAACTGAGTTCAAATCTGTACAACTATACAAGCTAATAATTTTTAATTGAAAACATTAGTGTGTTTTCATTTTGAACTCAAAGTTTTATAGTTAGCTAATAAGGTAAAAGGTGGTTGCTGGAGGGTTGCATTCGATTTAAGATCTAATGGAGTGCTCTTAGATCCAAGACTCCTCACTTATGAAAGCCACAAGCTAGAAACTAGTCTGGAGATATTGGATGAGTAAGCACTGATAGGGATTTTAGGCAACAAACCTTCTTGCATCCATTGATTACTCTGGTTTGCACTGGTGGCACTACTGTATGGAGAGTTTAGCCTCTACATAATGAAAATGTAGTGTAAGTTAATCATTGGTTGCATAAAAGAGTTTGCTGGTACTGATAGAACCCTTTTTTATTTCTCCTTAAGGCCTTAAAGGAATCAAGAAGTGCAGATTCCCACTCCCTACACTGTTGATATTGCAGCTGTTATTACTATATGATTATTTTCATATTAAATGGACATAAATATGTTGCACCATGCATCAATTACCATGGTGAGTTTATAGGCTTTTTACTTGTAAGTTTGAAATCAAGAAATGTCACAGTCTTTCTTCTCAGTTGTCTGATAGTTCTTAACTGAAATATCAGTTGAGTGTTCTTAGAGGCAGATGAATGTGAGTGTGAATGATCTCTTCTTTTTATGTAATAGATATTTACAATCATGGTACATGAAATTAAATTGTGACTCTTATTTTCAGGAAGTTGTAAAGTTACCAGACAAAGCAGCAGTTAGCAACTGAAGATGGAGAGTGATAGGAATTCTATGGATGTAGACTAAGGTTGCCATTCAATAATGACTTTATTTATATACTTAAAACTTCAGATCATTTTCAAGTGAGCAAACATTGCATGCACCTGTCTACAATTAAATGGGACACTGTTGGACTTTATGAAAAGGCTCAAATATTGGGATCATAAATGGAATGGGATTTATTATAAATAAAAAGTTGAAGAACAGCAATGTAGAGATTGATGACATACTAAACAGAGTAGTAAGATTAGCTATTCAAATTAATGGAGATTACTGAATGCAAATAATTCTGATTTATGCCCCAATAAGTTCTCATTCTGATGAAGAAATAGAATATTTTTATATTTTGACTAACAAAAAATGTGTAATTCAAGATAATGTTAGTAATAGGTTCAACACAGGAAGTGATCATTGGTTAGCGAGTTATAACACATTTTAACATAAAATTAGAAATACAAAAACCATTAAAAAAGTCATTATTAGCACTTAAGTCATTATTAGCACTTAAGTCATTATTAGCACTTGATGTTTCTAATTTTTAGAAATACACCAATGAATTTAAATTAAGAGTTTTTTAAAAAATATTAATGATTTAACTGAAATTATTAAGCAAATAATTTGTACTCTATTGACAACTGCAAGAAAAATGGCTGGTACAAAAATCCCACAATTTTCCAGTAAATTTTCAACTGAGACAAAATGGTCATGTATGAAAAAAAAAAAAGAAATATTCCATTATGAAGATTTGAATATCTACAGTAAAAAAATATTACAAACAAAAAAAAAATATGTTAATATAAAAAAATATGAATTGACAAGAAAAACTATAGAAGAGAATGAAATTCTCAAAATTGTAAAACAATATCTTTGTATTGGAAGAAAGCAATAAGAAAAAAGATAGGACTATTATTAAAAGTGATATAACATCATGAAATATGTAGATGAGTTCTATAAAGAATTATTTAATAACAAAGAACAAAAAACATAATGCCTCCAATAGTTACATCTAAATTGTCCAGTATTTTAAACAGGAAATGAAACATGCAATTAAATCTACAAAGATGGAAAAAGTGCTAGGAAATGATAGGATTATTATTGGTATCTTAAAAGAAGCATGTAAAAAATTGGAAAAATTGTTGGCAAAGTTATACATTGCACTGAGAACTTAACATTCTCTACCTATATTCTACGCTATTCATTTATTTCAATACTTACACCATGTGCTATAAATTTTTATACAGTGAATTCTACATTTTTACTTACTTATTTAAATTAAATACTATAGATTTTATATGTGGGCTCACAAATCAATGAGGGTGTGCCTAATTCACATGTGGTATTATTTTGAGCCTAATAAATTAAACACATACCTGTAACAAACTATTAATTTTTTAAAAGAGGTTCAAACTAAAAATCATTAGTTATATTTACTGATCTCCCTCTTGGTGTTTATAAGGATTGCTCCAACTTGCCATTAATAAAGCATTTTTATAAGGCCCAAATCACATGAGCCTTATGTGCCACTTTTCTTAGAAAGAATGCTTTAAAAAGATTATTAAAAAGATATTCACTTATAGTTCCTTATGGAATATTCTAGATTCGAGCTCAGTACTCTTAATTTCTAAAGATAAATAGCATACAGTAATACAAAAATAAAACAAAATCAATAATTTAGATTTGTTGTGGGGAGAGATGAAAAGATAAATTGAACACCAAGTGATGATTTCAACTTAATAAAATCCCAAAACCACAATTTAAAACAAAATAACATACTAAATAATACCAAATGTAGACGAATTATAAGTGAAAATCGTTCATCCCTTATCTTCAACTTATATGGAGATTTAGTGTTTACATACACATACAAAAAAAAAAAAATAAGTAATCAAAGACCACTAAATCTAAAAGGTTAATTATATTTTTTTAAAAATCACATATACAAATTCCCATATACTTATAAATTAAGTAAAAAAAAGTGTATATATAAGAGAAAATAAATTTATGAGATTAAATGTTTCAATAAACAGAAAATAATACTTCATATGCGCACTACTTCTATGTACACATACATATGTATACATATAGATTAATTCATCAATTATATTACAAAAAAAAATTAAATAAATAATTAACTTTACTTCTCAGCTGTGTGATTTTATTTTTTTCACTTTTAAACAATTTGCAAATAAGCTCATTTATCTTCAAAAAAAAAAAGTCTTGCGTTGTTAGCCGAGAGGTATCGCAGCCGCCATGCAAGCAAGAAGTTGGTTGCAGACGGTTGTGGGTTCGCGTCCCGGCCGATGCTATGACATATGGAGAAAAAAAAAAAAAACAAGTTTTATAGTATTATGATTTTTAGTTTTTCCTTTTCTTTTAAAAATAAAAGACCAGCTGAAGGGCTTAAGGCAACTTCATGTTCAAAACTATAAAAACAAAGTATAAGAATTTTGATTTAGACGTCTTCACGTATCTTTTTTAAATAGGCAGGCATTGGTAATAGCATCGTTTTTTGGCTTTGGTGATGATGATGAGAGGGGTTAGTGTACTCTGGAGATGTTTACTCCATGTGGTTTGCTTTGATCAAATTATCAGCATTTTGATGATGTTATAATTGCAATCCATAACAATAACAATGTTTATTTCCCATGAATTGATTTTTGCATTCTGTAATGAATTATATTTATACAGTTCTCACCATCAATCCAGAGTCTTCCAGATTGGAGGCTCCAACTATCTTCTTCCTGTCTAAAGTTTCTTTCAGAAGCAGTTCCTTATCATGTCTTACCTTTTTCTCTTCGGTTAAAGCATTACACATGAAAAGAAAATGCTCTCAAAAGGCTTTGTTTTTCTTTATATTTATTTTTCTAAATGAATCATCAGATAAACCTTTTGATTAATTAATAATAAAAACATTACAAGAAACCAAAAAAAAAAAGATCTAATCAATACAAGATATATATAAAATAAATAAAATGTCCGTTAATTAAAAACAAAATTGTAATATAATTTTTTTTTTTTTTTCATATGTCATAGCATCGGCCGGGAGGCGAAACCCACAACCGTCTGCAACCAACTACTTGCTTGCAAGGCGGCTGCGATGTAATATAATTGAAATAATAAATTTAACGGTTTACAAACTATTACAAACAATCCTTAAATCCGCAGAAATTTAACGGTTTACAAACTATTACAAACAATCCTTAAATCCGCAGAAACTTCTGCGGATTTAAGGATTGTTTGTAATAGTTTGTAAACCGTTAAATTTATTATTCCAATTATATATATACTTTACAAACTTTTTATAATTTTGATTTAAAAAAAAAAAAAAAAACTTTTTTACAAAAGAAAAAATATTTAAAAGATAATTAAAAATTCTTTAATAATTTTACCGTATCTATTTTAATTAATTCCACCTTTCCAAGATAATAAAAAACTTAATTTTCTCCTTTTTAAATTTTTATATAAATAAAATCAAGTAAAATATAAAGATTTTTGTAATTAAAAATATATATGCACAAATAAAAAATAATTTTTACAGTGCGTACTTTATTACATTTATGAATAAAATATAAACATTATGTGTTGCATATAAGATGTTTATTTAGCTCACCAATGCATTTACTTTTAAAGGGTTCACTGATACTAAATTCTGATAGTTTGTTTATTATTCCTATCCCAATATCAAATGTCTAAATGATAAAGATGTGCTAGATAAGTGGGAAATTGCAGTAGTCATTATTGATATTTGAGAAATGTGATAAAGATTTTAGAAATTACAGACCTCCCAGTTGTATGTAAAAATTTTCTCAAGATAAGTACAAATCTTATCCAGTAACTTTGGATTCTAATCAACTAAAAAAAAACAATATTGATGTAAAAATGATTTTAGCATTGTGGATAACATTCATGTCAAGAAAGAAATTTTAGAAAAATCCAATAAATATGTGTTGCCATTATTATATGAATTGATATATTACGAAAAAGTATGGTACTTACTTATCCTGTCTCCCAAGCTTAACAGCCTTTTTTTAATTATACAGTTTCAGAGGCTACAAGTTTTTTTTTTTTTCAATTTTATATTAACAAATATGTTAGTTGTTAAGTTTAAAAAAAATAATACATCAATTACAAATTGTAAAGGAAGTTGAAATATAATTAATTTTTGCAGAAATGTTTCTTATTCTAAAATAACAATAAAAAAACTGTATTAGGTATAACTTCTTGTCAGCCATTTTGTTTTAAACAAATACTTGAAGCCCCTGAAACTGTATAATCAAAAGATAATTGCTAAGCTTGAAAGATAGGGTGAATTATAACTACCGTATGTAAGTACTAAAGGATTTGATTCTTAAAGATCTCTACAATGATTAAAGCATGGAATTATCAAGAAAGAACCAGAATATTATCATATTCTGAAGAATATTTATCAAAAAGCAATAACAATGATTAGATTATATGTGAATATCAAGAAGATTAATATTGTGAAAGATGTACATTAGGATGACTCTATATATTCAAAATTTTACAGCAGTTTTACAGGAAGTATTTCTTGGATTAAAATAGAAAGCTAAGGAAGTAAAAGTAAATGGAGATTATTTAAACCATCTAATTTTTGCAGACGATGTGATTATTTTTGTAAGCAGTACTTCAAAGCTTCAGAAAATATCACAAAAGTTATTAGAGGAAAGTAGCATTAAAAGTAACTGCTAAAAAGACTAAAGTAATATTCAATGGCTTTTCTCAGAAAAAGAAAATAAAGACTGATAATAATTAATTAGAAAAAAATAACTATAAATATCTTGACTAGATTATTAAAACATATAGAAATACAATGAATGAAATTAATCATAGAAATGAACATGGATAGATTAATCATAGAAATGAACATGGATACAGTGCTCATCGTAGAATAATTTAATATACTAATATATTTAAAACGGAAGATTTTTAAAAGATGTGTTTCAACAGTTCTTACTTTTGGATCTGGACTTGGATATTTAATAGAAGACCAGTAGAGAGATTTTAGACCACTCAACAAATTGTGGAGATGTGTATATTTAAAATAACAAGAAATCAAAAATGAAATATATGAGTAAGAGAACAAATAGGTATCATTGAAACAAGAAGCTGAAATGGAACTAGGCTAGACATGTTGCTAGAAGAGATGATAATAGATGGACAGTTGAATTTTTAAGATGGATCCCAAAGATATTCTAAAAGATCTAGCGATCACATGTGAAATAAATAAATAAAATACACGTTTGTTTACATACTGTGAAGAAGGTATGGATCAGAGAAATCAGAGTAAACTTGAAGTGGTCTTCATCCTACTATTGATTAATAATAATCGAAAGTGAAGATGAAGTTAATTATTGGCAGATCCCTTCATGAGTAAATCAAACATCAATGATTGGGGATAAACATGCCGGAATGTCACTGATGCACTTTCACAAACAATTCATTATTTAATTTTAATATAATTTGAACAAAGCCATTGTGATGATTATTTAATAGCAATGACTTCCTTATTGTATCAATCATCAAAGGTTTTCATCAATTCATCATAATGGTCCAGATTTCATAACATCTGTATGATTAATAATTCAATTATTTAGAAAATACATAATTGTATGGTTAGTTGCTTGGGAAGTCCTATGAAATAAGATTTGCAGATGATATGGCTTTTATAGCTGAGGATGAAATGAGTCTTTAGAATATGTTGCATAAGTTGGAGGGAAAATGTATGGAATAAAAAATAATGTTGAAAAGACTAAGTGTTTATGGATAGGGAAGAATACAAAAAGTCTACAATTTGAAATCCATGATAATATGATTCAACAGGTAAATCAATTTAGATATTTGGATAGCTAGTTGAGTGAGGATGAAAGAAGTGAAGATGAAATTAAAAGAATAGCATTGAGAAAGAGGTCATTTACTAAGAGAAAGAAAATATTTTGTAGCCGTTGGAGAGTTAATGGAAAAGATTAATTAAAAGCTATGTATGGAATGTCACTATTATATGACTGTAAAATGTGAATAATGAGTAAAAAAAATTTTTTTAGATGTGGTCATAAACAAGGATGGAAAAAATCAGTTGATCAAATAAAATGGCAAATGAAGGAGTTTTGAAAAAAGTAAACAAAAAAATGAGATTGATTGAGAAATTAGAAATTGAGAAACTAGATTGGACATATACTAAGAAGAAAGAATAGTTTAATAAAAGATGTTTTGGAGAGAATGGTGAGTGGAAAGAAGAAAAAATGATGAAAATGATTGACCTTGCTGGATAATATAAAAGATGGGAAGAGATATGTGGAATTGAAGAGTTGGCCAATAAAGAGAAGGGGGTGGAGAAATGGATGAATTTGTGATGTGATTGTTCTCTGGACCTGTCCATAAGACAAAATACTAATGATTGGTTGATTGCATGGCAGATTAAAAATCTAAACACTTTATTAAATTAGTCTGAATCAATCCTAGAACATTTGGCTGAACATCTGCCAATGCCATAAACACACTATTTGATAATACCAAACATCTATTTTATTTCTTTTTGTTTTTTTAATAACTATAAAAGAATTATTTACTTGTAATAAAGAAAAAGTATGATTATCCTCTGAACAAAGATAAAAAAAATATAAAGTTTAAATAAAGAAATATAGAATGAAAAAGTACAAAATTTTCTGGGTTTTAACTGGATTCATGTATGAAAATAATATTTTCTTATTCCCCCATTCAACATCTCTTTATATTAATGCAATTTACCTACTCTATTTTAAACACTTTTTAGAAAAAAAACCTTTTATTGTACATATATGCTTACACAATCTTACATTTCAACTGACCTGCAGGCTTTTTCAGAATTACTAAAAGTGGTTCTGAAGAAGATTTCAGGATAGTCAAAACATAAGATTGTGTATGCACATATGTACAATAAAAGGATTTTGCTAAAGTAGAGTGGATAAATTGCATTTAGTTTAGTGGCTCTGAAGAAGACTGCAGGACAGTTGAAACATAAGATGGTGCATGCATGTATGTACAATAAAACGGGTTTTTGTTAAAAAGTGTTTAAAATAGAGTGGATCAATTGCATTTATATAAGATATTACAGCAAAATAAAGGACATGGTAAATTTGGTAATATCTCTTTATATTACTTACCTTTTGGTATAGAATAACCACTCACTAACCCTGATGGTATCCCCATCAGCACCTGTCCAAGAACACTTACAAATGCAATCACTGCTGACTGAAGCATGTCCTGAAATAAAACAAATATATTTACCCGTGTAATGATTAATATAAGAAAATGCAAATCAAATATTACTTGATTCTCTGAGCATACAAAAAAATATTGTATTATTAATAACCTCCAAATCATGTTTAATTCAAATTTGAAATTTAATGGGAAATTAGAATATAATAGATTTTTAACAATAAACTTGAAAAATCACATGATCACCATTTCCTATGCTTACACAAGTTGTTAAAACAGTAGCAAATTCTACAAACAGTAGTGCCACACAGTGCAAGCTATAGCAATCAATGGATGCTAGAAAATATGTGTATAAAATCCCTGTATAGTGCTACTCATCCAATATCCCCAGACTAGTTTCTACCTTGTGGCTTTCATCAGTAAGGAGACTTGAATCTGAGAGCACTGCAGCTATATGATTACATAAGCAAATTAGCTTGGATTGAAAACCTTAATGAGTTTTCATTTTAGGCTAATAGCTTAATAACCTAACTAAATAGGTAAGGGGTGGCTGCTGGAAAGTTGCATTAGATTCAAATATCTAAATGCAGTGTTCTCAAATCAAATAGTTCTCACTGATGAAAACAACAAAGTAGAAACTAGTCTGTGGATATTGGAGGAGTAGGCACTACATAGGAATTTAAAGCACAAACCTAACATCCATTGATTGCTATGGCTAGCACTGAGTGGTGCTACTGTACGGAGAGTTTACCATTGTTTAAACATGAGAAAGTAATATTTTTGAAAATCGGAATACCACTGTAAAAATGTTGCTATTATGTACTAAGATAGACTGCTCGTCAAAATAAGGTATTTTCTAATTTGAACAAATGATATGCTAAGATAGAAAATGGTGGTATTTTCGACCCAAAATTAAAAGTGGACGATTTTTGTTCTTTTGATTTAATATTATACATTTGTTATTAATTATAAAAACCAACCATAAACTTAAATAACTTCACCTAAAAATCATGAGAAGAAATAATTTGCTTCTAGGAGTCGATTCCTCTAACTAACTAAACTACTTTCATTTCCAATAGAACGAATCAGCATTTAATTAATACAGAGAAAGTTTTTCATGAAGAATGAAACTCGCTTCGCTATTGACATTAGATTAATACTTTTAAAAAAAAAAAAAATAAGGAAATTCACTATTACTGGATAATGATTTTCAATATTCTTATAATACAATAAATTTAAAATTATTTAAGCAATATATAATTATTTCCTACTAATTAAATAATGTAAATCAATAAATTTAAACAGTTACTGAGAATCTACGTTTTCTTTTAATAATTCACATTTTAAACGTGTTAGTATATAAACTGAGCTCGTTATATAATTATTTATTGCTCGGAGAAAAGAGTACCTAGTTATTAGTCTCTACTGCAAGATAATTCTCTGTAGTTGTAAACTGCAATAAATATTAGATAATTATTTCCTGTTAATTAAATATATAAATGAATAAACTTATTAGATAGTGACAGAAAATTTTTAAATAATAATTATTCGGGAAATTGGTATCTAACTATAGTTATTAGCAAGAGGTATGCAGAATCTTTTAAGTAAAAAACGGGTTCAGTGCTCATAGAAGTATTACACCATATATACATGTGGGTGTGGGTGTATGTGTAAAGACCGCTAGGTATTAAAATTGTTGGCTGTCACAATAGGTAATTCTTTTTGACAAGAACGAATAGTTTTAACTTAAATATATTTAAAAAATATAAGAAGGGTGAGTGCCATCTTACGATTGTTTTAAAATAAATTAAAAATAAATCAAAGTATATATCACATCTGTTTAAAAGTAATTTAGAAAACTTGAATTTGATGTCATTACCCTCATATAGATGCAGAATATCCCGGTAAAAAAGTGCCTGATTCTCTTTTCAAGTTTCCTGTAGCAGCCAATTCAAGAATTACTATAGCATCAAACTCTACTGAAGCCTTAGTAATCAATGCATGCAAGAAAATTTGTGCATAAAATCCCTATCTAGTGCCTACTTATCCAATATCCCCAGACTAGTTTCTAGCTTGTGGCTTTTATCAGTGAAGAGCCTTGGATCTGAGAGTACTGCACCTAGATTAAGATCTAATATAATCCTCCAGCAGCACATTTTATCTATTTAGTTAACTAAAATTGTACAATTCACTATTTGATTATAACATCAGGTATATAATAGACTCAAGCCCTGATTTAAGCATGGTCAGTGAAAGTTGGTGTATATACAAATACACTCTAAACTTAACTGATTCACTTAAACTCTTACTGGCAAGTGAGGATGCGGAGATTTATAATATTTAAGAAATAGTGCATTATCGGAGGTGACTTCCACTTTAATAATTTCAAATTGTTAGCTTTATAATAATAGATTCTATTTGATTAACTATAAAACTGTGAGCCCAAGATGAAAACAATAATGTGTTCAGTCCAAATTTATTTGCTTGTATAGCCATAAAGATCTGAACCCATTTCTGTATTTATATATCGCTGTTTTTTTAAAAACCACAATCACCATCACTTCATGGTTAGAATTGGTATAAACCACTAAAACATCACATGATCACTATTTTCTATGCTTATACAAGCTATAAAAATGGTAGCAAACTTGTGCACAAAATCCCTACCTAGTGCCTACTCATCCAATATTCTCAGACTAGTTTTGAAGTTGTGGCTTTCATCACTGAAGAATCTGAGAGCATTGCACCTAGATCTTAGGATCTAATGCAACTCTCTGTAAGCATAGGAAATGGTGATTTATCTCAACTCAAGAATTGATGCATATATAACATAATGACATAATTTAGCTATTCATAACAAAGTTGCTAGCACACCTGGAACCCAAATTATGACATTATATGTAACAACGTATTTTGTACCTTAGTAAATTGTCATCAATGTTTTCCCTGCTTTCACAAAATCTTGAAAATACTTTTGCAACCCACGACTTTACTATATATATATTTTGCATCATTTTAAATATTTCATTAGTAGTTTTTCCCAAATTTAAGACAAAATATAATGTTAGCATGTTATTCTGCTATAGGATAAGGGAAACAGGTTGCCATGCTTCATATTAAACTATATTGCTATAGAATGCATGTATTGTTTTGTAGATGGCACTACAAGGAATCTGGTGAAAGAAACTGTCATCTTTCTATAAGGACATACAACATTTCTTTTTTAATAATTTAAAATATGATTATACTTGTGAGAATTATTGAAACTTGCAAAGTATATAATGAATATAAAATTGTGTAAACACAGAAACAATTCTCTCCATATAGTAGTGCCACTCAATAGTAGCCAGAGTAATCAATGGATGCAAAAAAGGTTTGTGCATAAAATCCCTATCTAGTGCCTACTCATCCAATATCCCCAGATCAGTTTCTAACTTGTGGCTTTCATCAGTGAGGAGTCATGGATCTGAAAGCACTGCATTTAGATCATGTGATGTTTGATGGATTAATATAAAAGTAAGCAAAAAATATACTATTATATAGAATCAATGTTATTTTTGTTGAATGTGAGGCAATTCTTAATCCAAAGCACAAGATAGAGACTTTGAAAAGATAATAGTTATCTTTGTGCCTAAACTCAATTATAAGTCAATTTTAAGTATCTTGAAAAGATAGTGTGAATATATTACATTATTCACTTTTAATTCCATTTTCTTTAGGATACATATTAACATTCATGAAATTTTAACATTTATTGCATGTTAATAGTAATATGACTATTTAAGCTATTGAGCTTAGATTGAAAATCTTTTTTGTGTTTTCAATTTCATTCTCATAGTTTTGTAGTTAAGTAGAGATAAAAGGTGGTTGCTAGAGGGTTGCATTAGATCCTAAGATCTAGATGCAGTGCTCTCAGATCCAAAGCTCCTCACTGATGAAGGCCACAAGCCAGAAACTAGTCTGGGGATATTGGATGAGTAGGCATTAGATAGGGATTTTATGCACAAGCCTTCTGGCATCCATTGATTACTCTGTTTAGCACAGGTGGCAATACTGTATGGAGAGTTTTGCTCTGTTTATCAACAATTAATGTGCTAGTATAGGAAATGTGATCATGTGAATATTAAGAGATGTTATTTTTTCAAAGTCTCTATCTTGTGCCTTGGATTGAGAGTTTTCTTACATTCAACAAAAACAATGATGATTTAATATAAAAAATACAGTGGCTGTGTAAAGAGTTGATCACTTTCTTAAACAGAAATTACAGTTTGAAACTGTGCTACTTAAATCTCATATTAATTCAAACATTTCTTAATATTAACACACAGTAAGTATTAAAGTTTCATGAGTATTGATATGTGTAATAAAGAAAATGGAAATAAAAGTGAGTAATATACAATCACATTCTCTTTTCAAGATACTTAAGATTGGCCTATATAATTGAATTTAGGTACAAAGATATGATGGCTACATTTTTCAAATTCTCTATTGTATGCCTTGGATTGAGAGTTTTCTATTATTCAATAAAAATCATGTTGATTTAATAGAATAGTACAGGGCATGTGTAAAGCATTGATTACCTTTTGTTTAAAATGTCTTTAATAATAAATGAAATTTGTATATAATAATAAATGGCATGGAATTAGAATGGATAAGTTTGAAACGATAGATTGAAAAAATCATAACTAAACTATTATTTAAACCCAGTAAATAACACATAGTAATAAAAATAAGAATCTCATAACTTTAAATTATATGAATAATATTATGAATATAAAAATATTGGGTAAAATATTTATTAAAATAATTGGAATCATCACGTTTCAATCAACTGAAATTTGAAAACAACTAAAGAAATTCTAGTCAAGCATTGTTAGCTGAGAGGTCAGTGCAGCTGCCTTGCAATCAACCAGTTGGTTGCAGACAGTTGTTGTGAGTTTGCTTTCGGCCGATGCTATGACATATGGAAAAAAAACTAAAGAAATTCTAAATGATTTCAAATAATGATAAAAATAAATTCAAAAAGATTAAATCTAATCTAATTAGATTTTTAATTAGAATAAGTGCCATTGGTCATGAATATTAAAAAAAAAAGATGTCAAATGATGCATAAATATGAAATGAGACTATACAATGAGTCAATTTGAGGAGGAGTAAAAAAATTGACCAAAAGTTCAAGATCTAGATAATCTAAACCTAAAGATAAAGCCAGATGATTAGGATTTGGAAATTTATTAAACAAAATATATATTTACTAACCCTATGAGTTAAATATGAAAATTAGAAAACCATAAAAGACCTAGTTGTATGCATATAACTGAATGTATAATTCTTACATCATAATATAAAATGATTTAGTCTACATAGCTCATATATTCTAATGTATATTTATAATATTATTAGTGATCTTTAAAACTATTCTGTCATTGATTTATATGTATTTTGGTAGCCCTGATGCAACTTTAGCTTATAGAGCAAACAGCAAATACTTTTTATTCCTAAATTATGATTTATACAGCAAATATATATAATGAACACTAGAATGACACCCATCTTTATTAAATAAGCCTTAATCATCAATTTAGTTTGTTTGCTTATTTCTATCTTTAGTAATGAAAATATTGTATTTTTTTTTTTAAAAATTCTCCTAGATATGTATACTGCAATAATTTTAGTCATGAGCCATAAAAGTAGAATTTGAAAGCTGATTAATATCAGAAAAATAATTTCAAAGTGAAATTATACTAACATTGGGAGATATATAAATACCAGACCAAAAACCACTAAATTGGATCAAATATAAAATATTACAACTATAATGACTGATTTAATAAACTGCAAGTGCAATGTTTCAGAATATTTCAGCTTTGAGCAAAGCTCACACTTCTTGTTATTTGCATTTACTTTTTTTCTCTTTTTACATTTGTTTATCTTTATTATTATTTTTATATATTTTAATCATGAAGTGGGGAAAAATCATTTCTAATGGAAAAGGCTGTAAAATGATTAGTGTTTTAAGTTTTGAGTATGCTTAACACCAATCAGCACCATATTAAAAAATGGTGAATTAAAAAAGTGCAGGTAGTGAAAGTCATTTGACCAGTTTACATTGCAACACTATAAGATGTGAGTTAATAAAAAGCAAATAACATGATTATGTCAATGAGGTGTCCATTTGTGAAAAGATTAAGCAATTTTTAAAAGACTATTTTTAGCATAATGGTACAAGTATTGTTCCTGTGAAAGAATTTATTGCCAGCAAAAATTATTCCTTAAAACATCACATGATCACTATATTCTATGCTTGCACAAACTGGTAAAACATTAGCAAACTCTCCATATAGGAGTGCTACCCATAGTAATGAATAAATGCTAGAAGATTCATGCTTAAAATCCATATCTAGTGCTTCTTACTCATAACTTGTGGCTTTTATCAATGAGGAGCCTTGGATCCGAGAGCACTGTATCTTGATCTTTGACCTGATGCAGCTCTCTCAGCAGTCACCTTTACCTTTTTAGTTAACTATAAAACTATGAGTTCAAAATAAAATTGCAATGATCTTCGGATCTGTATGACTAAACAAGTGATTTGGCTTCAATTGAAAACATTACTGTGTTTTCAGTTTGGCTCATAGGTAAAAGGTGGCTGTTAGATGCTCTCAGATATAAGACTCCCTCAGTAATGAAAATTGCAAGCTAGAAACTAGTCTAGGGATATTCAATGAGTAGACACTAAATAGGGATTTTATACACAAACCTTCTAGCATTTATTGATTACTGTGGCTTGCACTGGGTGGCACTACTGTATGGAGAGTTGCTACTGTTTTTTAAAAAATGGTTCACTAAACAAGACATGGTAAAGCTTCTAGAATAATAGGTTAGCTGCTAAACATTGCCTCATAAGAAAATGGGAAGTTTTGAAATCAATCTGTCAAATTTGAATAGAAAGTGTAGTTTATATCGTTAAATCAAACCACACGTGACTATATAGTATTATAATAATTAATTTTATATGTATTTTTATGGCAATTTTTTTCCTGCTTAAATGGTTTTAGATAATAACTATAGTCTAGACCAGGAGTTGGCAAACTTTTTAATACGAAGAGCCATTTTATTTAAATCTCCCTGCGTCCTCCATTAAAGAGTCCCAAGGAAAGAGATTAAAAATATATTCCTGAAAAGTACGAATTTCTGAATAGCTGTGGATATATTTGAATATTTATTTTAGTAGTAGCACATAATAGAATCTATATACATCTTAGGGAAAATAAAAATTCTCTTAAAAAAAAAAAAAACAAACACAAAAAACTTACTTTGACAGTTTGAACAGGCAAAACTCTCCATACAGTATTGCCACCCAGTGCAAGCCAAAGTAATAAATGGATGCCAGAAGCTTGTGGCCTTCATTAGTGAGGAGCCTTGGATCTGAGAACACTGCACATAGATCTAGAAACTAATCTGGGGATATTGGATGAGTAGGCACTAAATGGGGATTTTATGCACTAGCCTTCTGGCATCCATTGATTACTCTGGCTTGCACTGGGTGGCAATACTGTATGGAGAGTTTTGCCCATTTGAATAACAGTTATAAGCAAGCACAAGAAATGATGATCATGTGATGCTTATTTGACAGTTTGATTTATTCATAAATTTTTAATATTTAAATATTCATCATATACAATAATTACTATTCTGTTATAAGGCTGAATTCAAAAAACAACATTGTAATGTGCATTTTTCCTCTCCTATAGTTATCAAAATATGTACTTACAAATTATAAGAGGAAATAAAAAATGTGTTTATATTTATTATGATAAAAAAGGTCACAAGATTAGAACCAAAGAGTCCCATTTGATTCACAAGTCATAGCTTGCCACATCATGGTCTAGAGACCATAAGCCTGAAATATATAACCCATAAATATTACCATGTTAACTACAATAAATGGATACTCTTATAAGTGAACTTCTGGAATTAATATATTCTGGTGTTAATAATTGGCTTATTGAATAATTAGAGAGAGTGAAGATATAATAATGATGTAAAATTAGCAGCTTATCAATAATCATATGTAACTTGATATATATATATAATTTTAATTTTACAACATTATTTTAGACATTAGATTTTTTACAAGTAATATAGAAAGAAGATTGAACAAAATAAAAGGAACATTTATCATATACGCATTATATGTTTGACATAATATAGAACAAAAATAAAAAGCAATGCAATATTTTTTTTTTGGAGATACCACAAAAGGACTAAGAATTTTACTTAATATGAATTTGAAGAAAATCAGTTCAAATTGAAAGGATATATATTGTTAGTGTCTGATTATATGGAACATTGTCTAAAACAACTGAATTGTTTAGTGTTTTAAAGACAGTGACAGGATCCATCAAAAATGAAACCTGCATACTTGGTTTAGAAGGATATCACCACCATTTTGTTTCTAAGGAGAGTCTCAAAACCATCTCTAATGAACATACAGCAAGAAAATCACTGCATATGCCAACACATATCTATATATATATCAGCATCTGACAAATAACTCATTCCTTTATAGATTAATTGCCTATTCAAAGCCAATAGTATTTATGTGAATGTTATCACATAAAAACAATAGCAAAATAACTAATTAATAAATGCTTATATTTAAAATCATTGATTTATGATACTTATGCCGTGACATAGAAATAATAATATCACAAATATCAGAACAAATATCTGAGCAAAAGAACTTGTCTATGGATAATATAAAGTATGGTATAAAGACAAATAAATCACTCTTTTCACTTATTTCAACCACCAAAGTTTATGTCTGGCAATCATCCCCCTCCCAATCAGATGACTATTAGTCTTCTTCCAGCTGTAAAAATATGATTGGTGGAACATTTGGTCAGATTTAAATCATGAGAAAAAATATTGTTTACAAAGCAAATGTCATCATCCAAAATATAATGTAAACAAATATAATTTAAAGGTAATGCAGAATGTCTATCATCTTTCCCAATGAAATTTATATATTTTAGAAACTCCATTATCATTCTTGAAACAATGAGTGAAAGAGTTATATCCTTCAGTGACATTTATTCTATAAACCTAAGATGTTTTTGCTATTAGAAGTATTATTCCCAATTAATATTCTAATGTTATCAATTTTATCAAACATAGAATAAAACAGTTCTATAAAGGATATTCCTTATTTTGACAAATCCCTATATATTTTTAATTGCAAAAAGAAATGCATTACGGAGTAAAGAAGCATGGTGGTAATGTTAAATCATAGGCATGCTGAAAAGAGGAAACCTCCACATAGTTCATTGGTATATGGTTCAACAAAATCTTAGGGGGAAAATACCATGTTATAAAGTGATGTGAGACACATGGACACTCCCATAATTTGGATTATTCTTATAAATTATATTAAGCAGTTGATTTCAGTAATCTTAACCAAAATTAATCTTTTCATAAAATTAGGATCACAAGACTAGTTTAATAAATTAATTGTGAAATAATCATTGGAAATATTTTAAAGTCTTTTCCAACTTGATTTGTCAGATTTGAGATTTAAATGTTTTTTTTTTTAAATTCAAATATGAAGAGAGCAGGCAGTTTGTGTAATTTAATGTCCTGATAAGACATTAACTTCAGAAAAAAAGTTAGACTTCTGATCAAGTTCTCCTTTTGTAGGTAATAGATTTTCTGTTTTATCTGGTATTGGAAATAATTGTTTCTTAATTGGATGTTACTGAGAAAAGAAAAACAGGTTGATAATGAAATACTAGTATTGTTTATCTTAAGAATAATTGATTAATATTTCAATGGATAAATCACACCCTTTATTACATAGTTTACATGCAAGAAAGTCACCATTATTTCAAATTACATACTTTTGATAGCGAAATTTCTTATTTGAAAGAGTGAAGATGAATGTTTAAGAGTTGAAATGCAGTAAATTTTAACTGACACATTTTATATCTAAACATTTTATTATTGCATTTACTTATTATTTTGTGCTATGCATTTCTTACATTGGTGCATATGCTGTATATTAATTTTACATTCCAATGGGAAGTCTAAAGGTAGGGTAGAAAGATGATACAACATTCAAAAAATATGAATTTCTATCTAGAAGCTGCAAGTAAATACTTGATCCAATAGCACCTGAACTTTTCTTAAAACACAGGTGATTCGATTATAATAGTTCTATTATGATCATATTAGGAATCAACCACACTCATTAAAAATATATAACACTTGGAAGATTAGTATGATTAAAAAAAGCAGGGACAAGATGGATTCCATGTGCCATTGAGGAAGCTGATAATACATCATCCTGGGGAAATGTTATATGGGCAGAAGGAATGGTAATTATTTGACAATATCTAAAACTAATAAGACATCACATGATCCAGGTGCATTGTTCTTATATTCAAAGCTCTTCTGATGAAATCTATAAGTTAGAAACTAATCTAACAATATTGGATGGAACAATGTTGGATAGGAATTTATTAAGTATCACCATCTGGCATCTGTTCATTTCTAAATCGTACAACAGGTGTCATAACCAAGGTGAGAAAAAAAGAATTTGTTATTGACAGTATAGAATGATTTTTACCTTATATAGACACATGCTCTTTAATCAAGAAGTTAAAGATAGTAAGAAGGAGAGCATATAGCACCTCATAAATATTTTACATCATATGGTAAAAATAAAGGGTAATAATAGATATCCATATTATTGATCTAAAAGTTACAAATAACCCAGAAATTTTAACCAAGTGCAATTATATAAAAGTTCAAGTATTTAATTTTTATTTTGTTTGTTAAAAAAAATTATATTTATAATTAAATATACATATATAATAATAAACAATTATAACTTAAGACAAACGGAAATAACTGTCCTTCAATGTAAATAATAACTAGAATCATATGCTGAAGTATGTCTTTGATCCTATTTATTATACACAGGATGTATGTAGAAACTAAAAATGTCAAAGGTACTTCAATAGGACAAAATATTGATTGTCTTTATTGGGAGGATTTCGCTAAGTATAGAATACAATGGTTAACAACAATTGACTAGATAATGAACTTTTTCAAAGAGATATTTGCTAATGTTAAAAAAAAACAGCATTAAGTTGTCAGATAGGACAAAGAATTAACTTGTAATTATGTTGGATTGGTTCGTACAATAATTGCAAAGATCAGTTTTAACTTTTGGTTCTCTATTGCTGTCTTTAATTTTTTCGTTTCTGGAATCGTATTTATTTAAAAGTGACTAATAGCTTTATGTGTATATATATAAATAAAGAACAACACACAGAAATATATGTAAATAAATTTAAGCTCTAATTACAGCACTTTAAACATTCTATGGTCTATTTCAGGGGTTCCCAATATTTTTGGTCCCCATATCTTCTTGGCTTTTAGTAAATAATTTGGTACCCTCTATTCATCATAATAAGAAATAATCAGTTGAAGGGTAGCATGCAATATATCACATTTATGCACAGGGAGTACAGATGCCAATGAAGGTAAGCCCTGGGGGTCACTGATCTGGTAATTTTACTAGTTATCTTAAATCTTAACCTGGCATTTTGATTATATCCGACCTGCAGCATGAAAAAAGTCTATGCAACCTCACTGTGTCTGAAAAGAGTCCTGAAATGTTGCTTGTGGGGCTATCAGACAGTATCAACTTGGAATAGCCTGGAAATGTTGATAATTATTTTTGGAATATATTAATAGCATAATGTAATTATTTACATGCTATTCACTATACCCCCTGAGGATAAATGTACTCCAGGTTGGGAATCCCTGGTTTATTTCATATGTAGTAGAATTACTGAACAAAGAATGTTTCAGCACTATAATCAGATTCACATTAACTCAATTTATTTACATATATAAATACATAAAATTGTATTAACTGAAACACATATAAATACATAAAATTGTATTAACTGAAACACAGACTTATTATATACCTGTGTCTATATATGTAATATATAGGATATGTGAGCACAGACTTTCACATGAACCACCACTCTCCACTCTGTCTCATAACACTGATATACTTGAACACATATATGTCGAAAGGATAAATAATCACCAATATACGTATCTCATGCTAAACCAGCAATCATCAGTTGGTCCAGATTACCATCTCCACACATACATGCTATAAGTGCTCAGATATATATTAAGATAGCCAATCCTCACACTTTAATAGACAGGCTTCAATCTACTCCACACTCCAACTCTTCAACCATCCATCCAATTGAAAATCTGATGATGGAATGCTCAAAGGCTACCCTGAGGTCGAGTTCTTGTCACACCCATGTTGACCTAAGGTCAATCTGCCCCCTCGTGTACAGGACATATTCCATTAAATACATATACAAGTGATGGGCAGACATCTCTATGTAATAAAATTGTATTCTCTATTAAAAACAATAAATGATTAATGTGTAAAATTAAATTCAGGATATTAAATATAAGAACTTCATACTTGAATAATTGAAAAATCAAAGTTAATTACGTTAATTTCAGATAGAATTGAGATACCTGGAATTGAGACACCTTTAATTTCAGTTTTTCTATATACTGTAAAAAAGAATTTCATACAACTATCAGTTTATTATGTAAGAGTGATTTAAGGAACTATTAGGAATGTGTATCATTTACAAAAAAAGTAACGTACTGCATGAATATGCAATCTTTATTACATTAACTTATTTTTTATCCTAGAGCCTCAAATGCGGTTCAATTAAATAATAAAGTCTTATCTAGCATCGGATAATAAGTTTCAGGTGTACTTCCGGTACTTGAATTTTTTGTGAAATTCCCAAGCGACGAAGCCATAGGACTATTTATTTATTTATCAGTTTCTATTTATTATGCAGTGCTGAATTGTTAAAAACAGCTCGTCTAAATGAAGTTGATTATCTTCAATGCGTATTACCATATGTTGCTTATCTACTACTAGCGGATTTTCCGCTCATTTTCTTTCCGCATATTTATTTGTATTACCTCGGCGTCTGCATGAAATTATCTTAATTAATCATGTTATGAGAATGATTTAATTTATTAAAAAATATTTAATGCTTGGGAATGTTAATAAAGAAAAAGTGACTTTCTAACAGTTGGACATTCTCCATCACTGACGAGGAATCAAGTAAGTGATGAATCTTTCTAAAATACTTTTCATATTACGATCGCTAGAAATTAATGTGGACTTGACGGCAAAGTGCCGTAGCAACACTCTTTCGCATATTGCACTATAAAAAAAACTGAAATATGAATCTTATTTTTAATCTTATGTCCTCTTTATATATATATTACATTAATCAGTACCGCTTGAAGGTCTGTTAGACGAGGGTTATTTCGTCTGGCGTTTGTTTTCGAAATAACTCATTCGCGACCATTTGAGGAAGCTAATTTTAAAACGCAACTCTTCCAACTCAGGTGAAAGACGAACTCTTACTGATCACCCAAAAAGCATCGTCTCCCACCTGTAACCTGTCAAGCTTTCATTCCATAACAATTCTGACAAACACAAGAAAAATGTAAATAGAATGGAAAAACTAAATAAACAAACGCAGAAATAGAATTATAATAATAATTACATCTTGTAAATATATTTCTTTATAAACTAAAAAAAAAAACTGACCTTTTCACATGACTGCTTGAGTTTGTTGTAGTAGGTGGGCCATTCCTGCCCGAGTTGTCTAGGATGCACGCGACGTGCTTTTAAAATCAGTTTGGGATAAGATGTTTATGAGCGTAGCCGAACGATATGGTTTCTTTGGAAGGTAGATGTATCGTTTATGTTGTCTTCCCCAACAATGAACTTGTCGGTCAGAGCGTAGTAAAATGTTCGGGAAAGTCTATTTTTCCAAGGTGGAGTATCTGAACAAGGTAGGAAATATGGGAGAATTAAAAAAAGAATTCGTATAAATCTTTTTACGTTAGTGAAAAGAAATTAACAGAAGCAATATTTTTAATGAACTAATTAAATCTTTTTAAAGACTTAATGATGACTCTCCCAGAAGAAAACTAATTGATAGGAATTACTCGAATTAGCAGAGCAATTATATCGCACTCGACAGAGAGAAAGAAGATAAAAACAAAAAGTGGGATGAAGTTCTAAATTTGCTTGGAAGAAAAAATAATGAACTAATGTCATACATGCAGAGAAAATTTTTCCAAGACAGTATATATGAGTGAACAGATTCGTTGGAAAAAATAAATAAACAAATATGTTTGGGTTGAGAAATTTTAAATAGTACATAGAGCTTCGAATAATGGTACTCTACTTTCTTCCCAGTCAATTAAATAATTGTGAATTTAGTATAACGTGTGTGCGTGCTGTTCTAATCTCATCTTTATACTATAATTATAGCTCAGCAGTTGAATTGCTGACGTAAATTAAAGAAAAGAAATATTAAAACTGAATACGATTGAGATGGTTGGTGACTTTAAAACCAAGCACTTGGAATAATGGTAAAATTGAACAGGTGTAGCTTTAAGAATATATCTATTCATATAGATTTGAATTTGATATTCATCTTAATAAAACTAAAACAGATTTTCATAAATTCTTTTTTTACTACCCTAGTTATGCCTCCTAGTGTAAAGTTTAGTAATTAGTTGATACGGGAGGGTGCTTAATAATTTTCTACCCAGTAATCCAATATTCCCATACTAGCCTGTAGCTTATAGCTTTTATCAGTAAAATGTTTTGAATCTGGAAGCAGTGTACCTGGATGTTTTGAATTTAATGCACCTTTTCTCTAGTAGCTATCTTCATTTCGTTACTATCTAGCTACCAACCCAAAAGAAATAAAAATATGGTTGTTAAAGGGAATATGCATTTGATTTAAAAGGTAAGGTGCTCTGCTCCTGGATTCAAAGCTTCTACTTGTCTGATGATATTGGATAAGACAACATTGGATAGGAATTTATTAAGCACTATTATCTATTGATTACAGAATCTTACATCAGGTGGCATAATAGTATTAAACCACTTAACATCACATGATCACCGTTCTTATTTCTTACCCAAGCTGTTATCATAGAGGCAAAATTATCCATACAATAGCATCACTTACTGCAAGCCAGTTTAATCAATGGATGCAATAAGTTTTGGGCATAAAATCTCCATCTAGCACCTACGCATCCAATATTACCATACTAGTTTCTAGCTTGTGGCTTTCATCAGTGAGGAGACCTGGATCTGAGAGCACTGCACATAGATCTTAGGATCTAATATAACCCTCTAGCAACCATCTTTTACCAAGGTTCCTCACTGATGAAAGCAACAAGCTATAAACTAGCATGGGAATATTGGATGAGTAGGTGCTAGATAGGGATTGTACACACAAACCTTCTTGCAACCATTGATTTCTCTGGCTTGCATTGGGTGTTGCTACTGTATGGAGAGTTCTGCCTTTGTGTTAACAGTTTGTGTAGACATAAAGAATAATGATCATATGATGTTAAGTGGTTTAATATCAATCCTGCCCTATAGAATTATGATGTTTGTGGTATTTAAAGAATGTATAGATGCTGAACTCAGTTCACATTTATATGATTATACAAGAAAATGTGCTTGAACTAAAAACATTATTCTGTTTTTATTTTGAATTCAAAGCTTTATAGTTAACTAAAAAGATAAAAGGTTGCTGCTAGAGGGTTGTATTAGACTCTAAGATCTACATATAGTTCTCTCAGATTCAAGGCTCCTCACTGATGAAAACCACAAAGATATTAAATGAATAGGTGCTACTTAGGGAATTTTATGCACAAATGTTCTTGCATCCATTGGTTTCTTTGGTTTACACTGAATAGCATTACTTCAGAGAGTTTTGCCTCTGTTGGTATAATAGTGGTGAGAAAAAAAATTGCTGCTAAACAACATTGTGGAAGCTGAGATGATGTGATATCTTATTAGATTTTCATAATCTTAAAAATGAAAAGGGGGCAGATCCTAATGATATACTTTCAGAGATTACCAAATATAGTGATGATATGTCAACACTATTGAATTTTTTAGAAATATGGATCATCTAGTTCTGCCATTTTATCTTAATGATGTTTTTATTATCCCAATGAATAATAAATAATGAAGGAGATAGAAAAGACTACAGTTATTATGGCAAAATATCTTTATTATCCATAATGACAAATATCACATGATCACTATTTCTTATGCTTGCTCTAAACTGTTAATAAAACAGGCAAAACTCTCATAGCTAGAAACTAGTCTTGGGATATAGGATGAGTAGGCGCTAGATGGGGATTTTATGCACAAGCCTTCTGGCATTCATTGATTACTCTGGCTTGCACTGAGTGGCAATATGTATAGAGAGTTTTGCCTGTTTTAATAATGACAAATATATTGCTTTAAATTCCTAGAGAATGATTACCAACAACTCAATTTGATTTTAAAGAATCAAAATACACTATTGACAAGGTTTGTTGCCAGGCAATGCCAGGAATAAAAATATGATTTACATATTGCTTTCTTAAATTTGTCAAAGCATTTGATTCAGTTAGTTGAAAAAATTAGCACCAATGTTTGAAATTGTCTGTTTGTTCTCCGTTTAGTCATATTATTCACGAAGATGTAAAGATCAAAATTATTACTACTGGTATAACCTCTGGACTATTTGAAATTAGAGAAATGTTTATTAGCTCTAATTTTATTTTTTATGGCAATAGTCTTTGAGACAGCATATAGGCTGCTTTATAAATCTCAGACATTGAGATATAATATAGACAGGGGTGAACCAAGACTATATGTCATCCGGGTGCAAACTTTTATTGGCAGTCGCATAAAAAAATAACTAAAAGAAATTGTATGTAGCATTTACCGCAATAAATAAAATAACAATTTATGCAAAACAAAAATTACACCTTATTTATGAAGAACACAGAATATATAATTGCGTATAGTTATTTTTATCAGTTTTCAAAAACAAATAAGAAAAGAGCAATTATTTCTGAATATAAGCAAAAATTAATGGCACATGTCTTTATGTAAAGTTTACTTGATACGTTTTTTAGTGGCAAAATCATTTATTATATCCTCTATATCTAAATTAGTAGCAATTTGATGTTCTATGCTAATATGACAAGTTATTGAATCTATCCTGTGTCATTGTACTGTGAAGATGACTTTCCTATAATTTTTGTCTTTAAAAGAGATCTTTTGCCAGTTGCAACAGTTATGGGTATTGCTAAATAAATTCTTAAAGCTATTGTCAAATTGGGCGAAATACTAAAAAGATTTTTCAAAAATATATACTCAAGTAAAAAAATGCATTCTTATTCAGATTAAGACAGATTAAAATATTTTCTATTCCCTCATGTAATTCCATGCAGTTTATCAGTTTTGCTACCCGGTAAGTTGTACCTGTTGTAACCTCAGTTGGTGTGGCCCTGAATATAGATCTGATGGAATAAAGTGAAAAGATAAAATGTTCGTTTTATAGCTTTCTAGATTTATAATATTCTGATGATTATGTTATTCTTGCTAATTCAAAATCATTTTTTAAAAAATTAGTTTTTCATTAGCTTTTCGGATAGAAAGCTAAATTTGTGTGTTGACGTACAACACAGACTGCAATGCACTGATATTGTATGTAATTAGTAAAAGCCAACATATTTTATCATATAGCTACTGGTCTGACAGTATATAACTATATGGTAGAGTTGAGGTCTTTTAATTCATTATATGAAAATGGAACAAGAATGACCCAACTGTAAACCAAAAGCGTTTCCACTTTTGGTTTACAACCTGTATTATATAAGGATTGAAAACTGGACATTAATCCTAATACATGTAAAAAGTGGAAATACCACAAATTCCTGATATTTTTACCAGTAAACAAGGCCCTTCTTTAAAGAGTAACATTGTGATAATTAAAAGATTTTCTTAGCTTTAAGATGCAAATATTAATAATTTAACAGAATTTCTCCATAATATATATTGAAGATACATACAATCTGCATATTTATTTTCATTTATTAAAATATATATTCATAAAAGTTACAATTACAAATGTTATATATAGAGCTTGCAAAATAAGCTCTTAACAAAGCTTGTTAAGAGCTTATTTTGCAAGCTCCATATATAGCATTTGTAAATACAAGCTTATTAAATTAGGTCATGTGACATCTGACTTAATTTTTTTTTTTTTGCTATTAAGGCTTTGGCAATTTTATAGTGCTAAAGCTATTAATATATGGTGTATCTGAACTTAGTTCAGTCCCATATGGCTATTTAAGTTAGATAGCTGGATTGGAAGACATATGGATGTCTGAAAATTTCAGACTTTCTACTTAATAATTATTAGATAAAGTGCTGGGCTTGTCCTGGTATTTGTAATCTAATGCTTGAATATCTTGGCACCTCACTGAGGAAACCAGTAGCAGAAACTGGTCTGGGATTGGGGATATTCTGCAAAGCTTGTTAAGAGCTTATTTTGCGAGCTCTATATATAACATAAAAGTTACAATTACAGGAAGCTGTGAACTATGGTGTATCAAAATATACAACTTCTGTTATATGTTTTCCAATAAAAAATAAAAACAATCAAAACTGTAAATAAACATATAATTAAAACATTAAAATTCATAAATTTAATACTTATGATGCACGAGCGACAATTTTTCCAACTCTGTGCACCATATATGATTATATTTCAAGATATATATTAAAGTTTGTACCTATATTATACAATATATCTCGAAGCATTATAAGTGATCATATGTATTAATAATATTTCCTGGGTTTATGTTCTGCCTTTGTTATCTTTTCCAACTTTGATGTGCAGTATTTTGCATAATAAAATACTTTCTAAACATAATGCTAAAGTTTTACAAAATTTTAGAACATACTGAAAATTGATACTGGCTTAAAAATATCAAAACAATTAGAGAGATCATAATTTCTTGAGCAAGACCATTATCACATTTCCATAAAAGAAAAAAGTGATTGAAGAAATAAGAATACCACCCAGAGTGTATTTAATACCTATGAAAGTCAAAGATTTCATTATTTATTTAGTCAATTTTTTTCTCTCATTTTTTTTGTTTCAATGAATGAATGAGTAAATACATACTCATTAATATATATATAAATATTTCCCATTGTAAAATTTTATTTATTTATAACCTTAATTTACATATGCATACTATACATATAAAAAGCATCTATGTTATATATATATATATGCATGTTCAAAAGTACTGTACACTTGCAATTCGATAAATGATATGTATTCTATTCTAGTCAAATTTTATCAATAAAATATTAGCTATTATATGCTGTATACATTTGTACATGAGAGTGGCTTGGAACAATATATAGTTTAGTTCACAATGCTATTTCAGTTTGATATTCTTTTTTTTTATATGTCACCAAAAATCTGTTTTTACCCCTGAATAGTTTAATGTAATAATAGAATGAAAAAATTTTGGAGCTCAAAATCAATTGGTTGAAGTCTGGCTGTCATTTCTGATGCTCAAATTTCTTATAAACTTGTGAGCAATAAAGCTATTTAATTATTTTTTAAAATTTTATCTTTAAAAATTTGCAAACAGCTTCATATCAGCTGATTTAAAGACAAGTTTAGCTTATGTGTACACACCACCAATTCTGTCTTTAAAAAGTTTTAATTTTTGCCACATATTATAGCAAATGAAAACTTTTTGTTTTTGTTAGAAGAAATAAAACTGATTAAAAGAATAAAAACATGTGCATGTGACTGTATTTATAACATATTGTTTATTATACTGTGCTTATTGTTTTCTTAATGGATTTTAGTCAAAATTTATAATATTATTTTACCAAATAATTTCAAGCAATGTAAGATGCTATTATCATAATTTTATGCAAATGTTAAAAATTACAAACCGTATTAAATCAGAGTTTTGACATTCCATCTGTAATAATTATTACCCTTTCATCTTATTCTTTTAAAATTAGCTTACAGAGACTGCAATCAACAGAATTTTATCAAGTTATATTCTGTGATATTAATATGTTAGATGAAAAATTTTATTTTTAGTACATTTCTTGAAAGCAGATTATTCTATGTGCTTTTAGAAAGAGAGCATAATATACGTAGCTGTGCTTTTGGACTCTAGTGCAGGAATTGCCCAGGGATACATGAAGTTAGTACAGTGGATAACAGGTAAATAAGTATAATGAGATTAATATATTCCCAAATGGCTACATTATCCACATTTTCAGCCTATTCCATGTTGGCACTGTCTGTCAACCACACCAGTAACATTTCAGGTCTTTTTGGACAAGGACCCAATGAGATTACATGAACTTTGTTCTTACTGCAGTATCCAATAACTTAAAATGCACAGTTAAGATTCAAGATAACTAGTAAAATTTCCAGATCAGCACCCATTCAAGGCTCACCGCAGTGGCATCTGCATCTTCAGTGCATTCAAGTGACATACTGCATGGTACACTCTCCAACTTATTATTTCTTATTATAATGAGTAAGGGATACTGAATAATTTACTAAAAGCCAAGGGGTATGGGAACTAAAAAGGGTGGAATCAGCTGCTCTCGTGCTTAAGTGCTATGGACTACATTTCCAGTGCTTTAACATCTCATGAACTCATGAATAATAATCCATTCATTATCTTTTAATAGCATATATGCAAATATTTTAAAAAATAAAAAAGAATTCATGAATTATAATTACATAAATAAAAAATAATCAAATGGCTTTATTACTCGGGTGATCATAAGATCCGAGTGGCAGAAATGCCAGACTGGAATTGATCTATAATTGAATGGCTTTATTGTTCAGAAGATCACATAAGATTCGAGCAACAGAAATTCCATTGCTCACTCAGGAGATCATAAGATTTGAGAATCAGAAATGCCAGAGCTAGAATTGATCTATAATCAAATGGCTTCATTGTTCAGGAAATCGTAAGATTCAAGCTTCTGAAATGCTAGAGCTGGAATTGATCTATAATTGAAAGGCTTTATTTCTCAGATCATAAGACTTGAGCATCAGAAATGCCAGATCAAGAATTGCATTACTACTCAGGAAATCATAAAAATTCGATTTTCAGAAGTACCGAAGCTGGAATTGATCTATAATTGAACAACTTGATTGTTCAGAAGGTCATAAGATTTGAGCATCAAAAATGCCAGAACTGAAATTGATCTAGGACCTTGTATATTTCACTCAATTTTATACATCAACACAAAATATTTTTTAAAGATTATTTATCATTCCTATGTTTATATTAATATTTGGGTTCCTGTAAAGCATCCATCAGAAAAACATACAAATTTGAAAAGGCAGAATAAGTATATTTTAGTTATAAGTTAGACTATTTCCATTATCTAGAATAATTTCAAACCCTATTTAAAAATTTTAAATACATTCAACTACAGTATTAGTAGTAGCACATATTACAATGTTTCAAATAGTAGTCTCTACTTTCCTTCAGGTGTTATTGACCTAAACAATGAAAGTACTAAAACTGCATTTTGACAGAATAGACTAGTTATTTAGAGCTTCACCTTAAATTCAGTATTTGTGAAACTAAAGAATCCCAGGATTGATTCCCATATTAATACTGTCACTGATCAGGCCAGCAAAACCTGGAAAAAAAACAGTACTACTACTCAAAATTTTGTGATATATACAATAACTTGTGTGGTATTGGTAACAGTTGTCTGTATGAATTTGAAATTTTAAATAATTTTTTAACCTTTCTAAAGACACTTAATAATTAACTATAGATAATAGAAATAGTCCCTCATATATTTGCAAGCAAAATGTCATTAGCACAAACTTTCAGACAAACACTAAGAATAAGCATATTATTATTGGAAATATTTAAAATATTAAAATTAATTACACAATTTAATATTTAAATACAAGTATAGCATAAATATATATTTTTTAAGCTAGATGTAAATGGAGAAGATTTGAACCCAGACTTTTAAGCACCCTTTAGTCATCCACTCCATCTTCTACAACTGACACAACATGTAAACAAGACAAATGATCTCCAATATACATATTTTATCTAAACCAGCACTCACTAGTTGATCCAGATTATTATCTCCTACACACATATATAATTAGTGCTCAGTTTATATTAAGATAGCAATTTTTCAAACTTTAATGAACAGGCTTCAATCTTCTCCCCTCTCTTAAGCCATCCATATCATTGAAAATCTGATGATAGCATGTTCAAAACCTTGTTTGCCAATTTATTGTCATACACATGTTAACCATAGGTCATTCTGATTCTCTTTTTTGTATTTAAATGGGCTTAAGGTCCTACATAAGAGGGATAAGAAATGACTTATGGTCAACATGGATATGATAGCAAATTGGCAAACAAAGTCTCTAAACATGCCATCATCAGATTTTCAATTATATGGATGGTTGAAGAGTTGGAGAGTAGAGAAGATTGAAGCCTGTCCATTAAAGTTTGAAAATTTGCTATCTTAATATAAACTGAGCACTAATTATATGTGTGTGGAAGATGAGTATCTGGACCAACTGATGAGTGCTGTTTCGGCATGAAATACATATAATGGAGATATCTTTTTTACATAAATGTGGTAGTGTGTATTGGTTGTATAAGATAAAATGTAGTTAAGTATTGATATTTATAGATAAACAATGACTGCATAGAGGATCAGAACACAATACAGAAAGACCTCTTGCATCCAAAAAATAACTGCCCTTAGGAGAGCACAGTAGCAACTTTAGCTAAAGTTATCCATTGAATCAGCCTATCTGCTTTTAAATTATCAAGTGGTATTACACTTTCACTTACTCATGCATGGAACAATTCATTATTTCACTTACAGATCTCTATTTTCTTTTTTTAACTCATTTATTTGAAGTAATGCATAAATAAATGAACAATTCAGTTTATTCTTTCCTAAGTTTATTTTTTATGTACTAGTAACTATTGAAGTTTGATTAAGTTTGAAAAAAAATACCAATATTTGAAATTATAAAAGCTTTAACCTATATATTGACTTTCCCTCACATACATATCATCATTTCAGTCATTATCAATCCTCTCACAGAATGAAGACCTCTCCAAGTTCAATCCATCTTCACCATCCTCTAGCCTATCTTCACATCATCTCCACACGTTATTTCATTAATCCATCTCACATGTGGTCCTTTTTTAGATCTTTTACAATCTTTTGGAATTTTTCAAACCCATAGGTATATTTCCTTTTAATATTAAGTTATTTCTACTAAAAGCACTTCAACCAAGTTTAATTCTATGATTAATTTCATCCATTATGTTTCCCTCTGTAGTAATAAACTGACTAAGGTATTTGTAGTTGTTAACTTCTAATTCATCATTATCAATCTTTATTTTTATATTTAGAGAAAATCCACTGAAAATTTCTTTAGTCTTTTAAATGTTTATCTTTGGTCCTACTTTCTTACTTTCATCTGATAACTCTTGCAACATTTCCTGAAGCTCTAATGCATTATTTGCAAAAACAACTATATCTGCAAAATCTAGGTGACTTAAATAATCTCCATTTACTTTTATTCCTTTAGCTTCTCATTTTAATCCACAAAATATTTCCTGCAGCACTGCTGTAAAAAATTTTGGAGATATGGAGTGACCCTGTCTTACACCCTTCTCAACATTAATCTTTATATGCTCTTGAATTTTTATAAATCAAAATATAATAGTATCTTGGATCTACATCTTAATGACCAATGCTTTAATCATTGAAAAAATATTTATAGAATCAAATGCCTTATCATAATCCACAAATTCAAAGCATAATGGCGACTTATATTCATTGGTCATTTTTGTAACTTCTCTCAATACTTGGATAGATTCAGTGTGGTTGAAATTCAGAGTTTGCTTTAGACAAGTAGTAATTATCTTGTTAAAATTTTTGTACAGAACTGATAAAAGAGTGACAGGTCTGTAATTTATAATATTTTCTTTATCACCTTTTTCAAATATTAATATTTATACTGCGTTCTTTCAATCATCTGGTATATCTTTCATTTAGACATTTGGCATAATTTTGCTAAAAAAAATCCTATTTCTTCTTCTACTTCTTTTAAGCTATCGATTATAATTACATCATTTCCTGCAGTTTTCCCCTTCTTTATAAATTTGATGGCATGTCTCACTTTTTTTAAAACCTTTGGTAATTTAGAAGATATAATAGTGGTAGGAGATACTCTTTTTTCCTTTATTACTATATATTTCTTAATAGAACTCTTTTACACATTTCATATGTCATATCTCTTTTTTACTAATAGTTCCATCTTTTTTTCGTATTGCAAAAATAAGTTTTCTATCAATATCAAAATCTTGTTTTACACTCTTGAGACTTTTTTCTCTTCTATATCTTCCTTGCTAGTTTATAATTATACTTTCTTATACCATTGTCAACTTTTTCATACCATTTTACAAAATTCTAGATATCATACATATATAATAATAATTAATAAAGCAAGTCATATATAACGTGACATTACTTTTATAAGCTTGTAGTTACAAAAATTCAATACTGAGAGCGTATCAATAGCTCAAACAAGCTATTGGTACGCTCTCTGTATTATATATATATATAATAAATAATCATAACACATTAAAATATCTGTAATTGAATCGAAATTATTACCTCCCATTGAGTTATCTCTTTCATTGTTTTTGACGTCACATAATTCAATGGAAGTTAGTTACTTCTGTTTCAATTATATATATAGAAAATCAATTAAAGATAACATTAATACCACTTCATACTCAGAAAAAAGATTGTAAACATTAATGCATTTTAGTGCAAAGCATTCTTATAAAAAGCAACGATTAAAAAGATGAAATAGAAAATGCAAAATTATATATTTAAGTGTATATATTTCAAAACGCACTGAACACTATTAGATTTTGTATTCATCACTGATACTGTTATTAATGAACGAGGCCTCTTTATTTTTGTTTCCTGTAATGATGTTCTGTACAAACCGTAGCTTAAAAAACTGAAAATGATTAAAAGTAGTAATATTTTGGATTTATTTATGCTATTATTATTTATACAAAAACATCATCTTCATTTTCAATTTTTTCTAATTTTCTTTGTAATTGTTTTTAGTATCTAAATTCTGAAGGCTAAAATGTTAATTATTGTTGTGAAAATAAGTGTTTCCATTCCAAAAACAAAGAATATATGATTTGTCTTTAGAATGGTGGTCATTTTACAAATTATACATATGAAGGCCACAGAAAGGAGTTTTCTGTTAACTGTCAGAAGACTCTTTGAGTGCTCCAGGAAGTCTCAAAAAAGTCACTAATGTCCATATATTTTCACCATTTAGCTATGCATATTCATTTAGTAAACCAACATAGACATGCTGCTCACCACCACAAATCATCGAGTATGGAACATTTATTGGCTTTTTAAATTTAACTTTAAGATCAAGAAATATCGTAGTTTTTTTCTAAATTGCCTGATAGTTCTTAACTGAAATATCATTAGTTTTTTTTGAAGGCAGGATGGATGTGTGTATAAATGATTTTTTTAAATATTTACAATCATGACAGACAAAGCTGAAATATGGTTTTATTCCCAGAAGACTGCGAAGTTGCCAGCCAAGACAACAGTTTGTGACCAAATGCAAAAAATGTTAAAAATCTGAATGTAAACCCAGGTTGTCATTCAGTGATGATGATCTTTTGTTTAATTATTTACACCCTGCAGATCATTTACAAATGAAGGAGAATTGACTGAACTGGGGAAGAACTGTCTATTATCATTGTTGGACACTATGAAGTTTGAAAAAAAAATGAAGACAATTGATTTAAAAAGCAAACATAACTTTACTATGAAGTCGCAAATATTGGCAGGGTGGGGTTTATTATAAATAAAAAGTAGAAGAACAACATGGTTTATCAGACACAGATTTAATATTCAATATAATTGAAGAAACTAAATACAGATAATCCAAGTTTATGCCCCAACAACTATTTGTGTAATGAAGAAGTAAGGAATTTTACATAATGCACAAAATACATTTTTGATCAGACCAATTGTAAAATTGTCATAGGAGACCTTGATATTTGAACAGGTAAATTTTAGATGAGTAATAATTTTCTAGTGGTCATTGCTAGTGCCAACTTTCAAATTCTGTATGTGTGGCTTTTCTTGCATTAGTAGTAAATTCCACAATTTTTTCAAACACTTAAGTACCATAAAGAAAAATCCATTGCCTATGTAATTCTTAAAAAAAAATAAAAGAAATAAAATCATGCAAGATTCATCAAGATTGGGGCAATACTTATATATATATATATATATTATTACAAATAAATCAAGTCATATGTCACATGACTTAATTTAACAAGCTTGTATTACAAATGTTATATATTGCTATTTAAGTTAGATAACTGGATTGGAAGACATATGAATGTCTGAAAATTTCAGATTTTCTACTTAATAGTTATCGATTAGAGAAAGTGCTGGACTGGTCCTGATATTTTTAATCTAATGCTTGGATATCCTAGCACCTCACTGAGGAAGCCAGTAACAGAAACTGGTCTGGAGTTGGGGATATTCTGCAAAGCTTGTTAAGAGTTTATTTGCATGCTCTCTCTCTCCCTTTATATATATATATTATAAGATAATATCTGGTAAAATGAAAATGTGCACAAAAAAGAAAATTAGTAGCAATTTAATTACAATAGAAGATAAATTAAAAAATATTAGTCTGAATTTTAATTATCTTCTTACCAGATATGAGTTATATGATAATGATTAGCATATTTGTATCTTGTCAAATAAATACAGTTTTTTTAAGTTAAAAGACTAACTCTAACAATCCAATATTTTCTGTAAATAGTTATCTAGCTATTCAAATATGTGGAGTAAACTAAGAAAGGGAAAGAATAAAAAAAATCATTTATAGTTGAGTATACAGTGACTCGTATCTATTCTAGTTTTCTTTAGTACTATATAAAATCGTTTAGTGGGATATTTAAAGCTATTATTTTATTTTCAGTTCTTCTTGTTATTATAAGTAATTTGCTTATATATTTAATTCCTTTACAATTTAGTGGGCTATTGTTATTTTAGTATTAATTATTTGTTGGATTAATTTCATTATCTAATATTAAGAACTAAATGTGTTTAGAAAAATTTTAAACTTTTCCAATACATTTAACTGTTAGCAATAGCACACAGATTAGTAACATTACAGCAATATTATTGTTTTCTTCTCTTGTTTCTGACCTGACCAGTGACAGTATTAGCATGGGAATTGAATTTAGATCATTAGACTTTTGAATATTGGATATCCTGCCAAAGGCTAACCAGTGACAGTACTAGCATTGAAATTGAACCTGGACCATTAAATTTTTAAATATTAAATTTTAAAATAATGTTCTAACTAACTGAGCTGTTCAACCAAAGACAAAATTATTCAATTGTTCATAGCATTATTTTAAAATTCAATATTCAAGAATCTAAAGGATTAGGTTCGATTCTCATGATAATACTGTCATCTGTCAGGCTGGCAACACCTGAAGGAGAGAAAACCCCTTGAAAACATTATGATAAAAATTAACTTGCATGCTATTACTAACAGTTGAATGTATTTAAAAGTTTAAATAAAGTTTAAAATTCTTCTGATGATATTCAGTTCTTAATATTATATAATGGAAATAGTCCAAACAAACAGTTAATATTAGTGGCCTATGTTATTATATAATTACCTTAACTATATACTTAGTTCATCTACCAAAATAATTTTGTCATACATATATAACAATCACTAAGTGACTAAAATAAAGCTGAACTGAAGTCTTAAATGAAATCACAACAGACTTTAAAAAATTTAAATTTATCCATTATAAAATAAATAAATGAGATAAAAGAGCTTATTGGAAACAATTATTGATTTAAACCCATGAAATGTTTAAAACAATAACATGACATTATTTTTTTAAAAAATCCAAGATAATATCCATAAGCTTTTAGAATAACTCTTGGACTTTTACACTCTCCATACAGTAGCCACTTGATCCAAGTCAGAGTAATAAATAGATGCAAGAAAGTTTGAGCATAAAATCCCTATCTACTGCCTTCATCCAATATCTCCAGACTAGTTTCTAGCTTGTGGCTTTCATCAGTGAGAAGTCTTGGATGCAAAAGCACTGCACCTAGATCTTAGAATGTAATGCAACCATACTAAGATCTAGATACAGTGCTCTCAGATCCAAGGCTCCTCATTGATAAAAGCCGCAAGCTAGAAACTAGTCTGGCAATATTGGATGAGTAGGCATTAGGTAGGGATTTTATATATAACCCTTCTTGCATCCACTGATTGCTCTGGCATGTGTATGGAGAGTTTAGACTGTGTAAACAGCTTATGTAAGCATAAAGAATGGTGATCATGTGATTTCTTGAACTTTTACATACTTGCAAACAATTAACACCCACAAAATACATTTAGACAAACTGCAACTCATACATATTTCACTTTCAAATATCCATAAGAAAGTTTGAAGTATTCTGAAACATTTAATCTTTCATTGGATTATTATCTCAGAAAAAGAAGCCCTTTGTTGTATTTATTATTTCATAACACAGTTTATATGGTAATGAAAGAGTGAAAAACATTCCCATTTATAGTTTCAGGCTTTCTTATTACTTTCAAATCTGTGTGCGCATGTGCTATCAAATATAAATATTATAATTACTAAATAGTATCAAGTAATCATTTTTGCTATAAATTCTATGAATAACATTTCAGAACAACCAATCATCAATATGACATTTTCAAGTTTCTAATGACCCATTTATTAAAGTGATCATGGAGTTTATTCATTTTGTCATCCTTTCCTCTTTACCATTAACTTTTTCAAAAATTATACATTTTTTTAAAAGAATTACACAGTGTCATAATACAATCAAATTCAATCTGATCTAGTAAATATGCATTTGTTCTTTCCTTCCTTTTTTTTTTTTGCTGTTCATCATATTTTTAAAATCCCCATTAGTATCACAGTTATAAAACAATTACCCAAAATACCATAACTTGAAACAATTCTGATCTTTATTGTGTTCAGAGAGTAGAACTCAATGAACAAATATCATTGATGATAAACAAGTGATATCACATGGTTACAGACCTCTACTGGTTTGTTGATCCAATCTATCTTCGGACAAAGAATTTAACATACATAAAGATTGCATAATAAATCAAAACTATCTTTAAAAATCATAAGAACCAGATCTAGATTAATTCGAAATAAACCTGATCTTTTCATAAAGCATTTGATCATGTTCAGACCCTAAGAATAATAGCTTGAGCATAAAGTTATCTATGACTCAAGACTGGAACTTTTGGGAATGGTGTAAATGATTTTCTCATAAGCATTTATCAGAAACTAAAAATACTTTGTTGATATTTGACAGATGACTTAAGCTGTTATTTTAATATTTCTCCTAACAGCAAACAATTACAAAATCATAAAAACCATTTTACACTTGGAAGTTCTAGAAACCTCCTACACACGTCTGTAAACTTTATAATTTAAATAATGCATTTAAAAATACTTTAAAAGCAAAAGTTTGTACGGTTAGCGGTTCAGGGAAATTACAAGAATGTCAGAGAATCAAAAGGTCAGGCAGAACATAACAACTCCTTCTAATTGTCAAAAATTTGTATTTTTTTTTTAAAAAAATTCGTCAAGAATTATTCTAAAAATCTTTAATTTGATTGTCTAGTCATTCTTACAACTGGGCTTGATATCCCGAGCAGTTAATTCGATAATAAAGCGTTTGGAGCGTAGAAACTTTTCGAATTAATATATATATCTGCCAATTAAGGAAAATTACAGCATTCAGCATTTACAACCTTCAAATCGATTATCACTATATACGGTATTAACCAAATGAAAGCGCTAACGTTCTAACTTTATCAAATGTCCGTAAGAATTTTGCAAAACATTTTGATTAAAGCTGAAAAAATATATATAATAGTTGACAAGTTGTTACTAATTTTGAACATTTAAAAAAAAATCCAATTTTAGAGATCCTTTAAAATAAAATTTAAATAATTTTTTTCATCCCGATTCCTAGTCCAGTCCTAAACATTACACGTTCCTATTATATACTTCTACGTTGTAATTGCACGCGTTTTATTAAGTTACTATATTGTATTACTTATTGCAGGCCCTGAATAAAACTTTTCCCTTATTATATGTGGGGGTCTTGAACAATATAAATTAACATAGGTAAAAGAAAAGAAACGAACATAGAAAATATATTGCATATAAAATATTCCCTCGTGTACTACATAAAAACCAAGTTGAAAAAACAACACACAGACTGTACTTTTAAAGTTGCCGACAGCTTTAAGAACTATAAAATCCTCCATCGTATTTTCTAGAATATCCGCCATTCGTTGCTTCAGCATGCGGGCTTTCTATAGCTCCTTTCATATAGTAAGGACTTAAACGATCATTTAGTGTTGAAATACGGAGGCGTGAATGAGTCGTTTCTCTTTCAATTAGAATTGTTTTGTCACGTGACCCCGCGGCGCCATGCTGTGCTAACGACTCAGCTTTTGATTTGAATGTGTCCAGATTGTGATTATAGTTCGCCTTCAGTATCAAGTCCAAACTATCCGGCTCGGTCGTGTTACGATAAAAGATAGTCTTCTTCCACTTAGATAACGTCATTGACAAATGCAAGCGATTCCCCGGATTCTGATGTTCGTTCATTGGAATTAATTTGAGATATGATTCCTTATTCGAAATCTACAATCATTCTAAAACTTTTTACAAATTGTAAACAAACTTTATCAAGGCAACGGCACGATCAGGTGGGATTTCTTTTACATTTTTAAACTTAAATCCCAGATATGCTAAATCTAAACGATTCCATTCGAGAGGAGTTAAAAATTGATCAATTGAGTGAAACTATTTTGGCCAATCTCGAATGTCGCTTGATTTGAGCAATCGACCGCAGGATAATAAAAAAAAAAAATGTTTATTTAAAATAATCTTTTATTATTATTAATTGCAGATTTTTGTTCAGACCTTGATATTTTTTCTTTTTTTAATAATTAAACTATTGGTGGTTTATAATTTTACTCGTCTTTATTAATGCTTATCTTCATAAATAATCAGTTAGCTTCCGACGTGGTTTAATGCTGCGCTGATTCTGGAATGTAAGATTCTCGAATCGATACACGTTCTGAAACTTCCAGCGCTCGAATTTCTAAAGAATTTTCACGCCGTGAAGCCATTCGATTATTTTCCCGTTAGATGATGACAAGAAACGCAAATCCTAATCATCAACTTCCCCAAGCCTTTTTGTCCTTTGCCACTAACCTTTTAGACAGCCGCAACTAACGTATTCAAATCTAAAATATTTCAGCGCACAGAAGAGTTTATTTATACGTTAAACACGTGAATTTTCTTAATTGGAAAAAATAAGTTTTAATTTCGTAATGGGTAAACAATTTTAATTTTCAGTTTACTTCAATCATTATAATACATTGTATAGGCTTAACACCTGCATTTATATATGTAATATATGCGGGATTCGAACTCAGACTTTCATACGACCCACAACTCTCAGTGCCATCTTATATTAATCTTAAGGAGAAGAGTGGGCGGAATAGTTAAGCATTTTATTATATATTAAAAAGTTTACGACTTTTGCAAAGAATACTTAGTAAGTCATCGTCATCATTTTAGCTACTATCGATCCCTTCCAAAATAAAAGTCTAAGTTTAATCCAGTTTCTCCTATTTCTAGTCTGCAAGAAAGATGTGGAGGAGAGACTAAAGATTGGAGATGATAGATTGAACTTGGAGAGACCTCCATACTGCAGTTGATTGATAATGGTTTAAAATTATGATGAGAGAAATAGCATTTTTTTCCTGATCATGAATATAAATATTTGAAAACCAGGCACTCTTCACAAACCTGGAGCTTAATTATAAATATAGGGGATTTGAACTCAGACTTTCAAGCACCCTTCAACTATCCATACTATCTCATACCACTAATACACATGACCACATACATGTAGAAAAGATACATAATGGGTGCTTGAAAGTCTGAGTTAAAATCCCCTATATGATCATGAATAATGAGAATTTACAAATTTAATTATATGCTTGGAAGCTCTAGTCAGTACTTTTTAAGATTTTTGTTGACTCCTTTATATATTTTTTTTAAAACTAATAAATCAATATTAAGTTCTTACTGCAAAATGAATCTAAACATGCTAACATAATATTAAAGTTTGCCAAAGAGAGTGAAGCAAAACTGAAGAATTATAGTACCATTTACCTACTGTTGACGTCAGTTTGACATTCAATTTAAATTCGTAAAAATACTTTTATATACATAAATATCAAATAATTTAATTTTTTAACACTGAGTAATAGAAATCTGCTTATTTGCTAATGTACAATCATTAAAAATACTACACAGAGATCAAGAATACAGAGTAAAAAAAATTGGAGAGAATTTTAGCAGTTTGAATCTAATGTTGTTTATTGGAAATTATTTTATAATTCTATATATGTAGTTAAATTTTTATAATTTTAAATTAACTCTCATATGTATATAGAGCGAAATAAAATGAATCCACCTATTTATAAACCTGCAATAATTCAGAATATTTCACAAGGGTCCTTAGAGATGAAAAATCAAATTTTTCGCTAATATTTATCAGAATTTTTTTTAATAATTTCACAATGTTAAATTTTTATAATTTTAAATTAAAACATATTTTCTTCCCATAGATATTAAATAATTAAGTTTTTTAAGAATACTATAAAGAAGCCCCTAGTCCACATTTTTACATTAAATGATCTTTTCTATATTTTTACTTTTTTTTCTTCAGAATAAAAATATTTAGGAACCTACTAAATTATGACCAATGGAAACTTTTGAAAGGAGAGCAATAAAGCCTCTAATAAGGTCTTTTCACACACTTCATTTCTATTACATTCTATCCATAGATTTAAAGGATGTTAAGCAATACAATTTCATATGTGAAAGATTTCCTCCCCCCTCTCAAAAGACAAATAGCAATATTCAAATTTGCAAATATGGGTTTGTCTACATAATGGTTTCTTTTTTCTTTACAACTGAAAGCTAAGTGCACTTTCGGTGAAGTTCACCATAATTGTATCTCCCTGATTATGGTAAACTTCACCAAAAATTCAATTAGGTTATAAAGAAACCACTTTATCACACAAATAAACAAACATTTGCAAATTTGAAGGAAAAAATAAATATTAAATAGCAATATTTATATTAAAAAAGACTATGGAGTGAAATAGAATTTAATAAATGCATTAATCCATCATTGTTTAATTTTATTAAAAATATTTAAAATTAGCAAATAGATGTTTGCACTAAAAATGATAGAATCGTATGAATGCATATACTTAAAAAATTGACTCAGATAATTTAACTTTATATATATATATGATAATCAAAACAAGTTATAAATTTTGTAACTTCCTCATAGCTTGCATTTTATGATCACTAGATGGAGCTTTACCAATAGCCCACTATCAAGCTTTGTTTACATAAATGCTGAGAGATAGAATTCAATATCTCTTTCAAATTGTCTCCCACCTTTAAACCATGGTTTCGAGCTAGTTGGCTCATGTCAGTAAAGGGTAGGAAGACTAGAAACTATGTATATCCAGATTAATTTCTGGATTACAATACTACAGCTTCCAATAGACTGCTCTGATCCAAGTTATGAAAATTATTTCTTAAAGTATGTTAACTGAAAGCAGAGCAAAATGTGCTAATTCATGTTAAAGATATCTGGAATTTTTGTGAATGAAAATAGCAATATTTGTAAGCTGCTTATATGAAATGAATAATGGTTGGACAATGGGCTTACCATCTCATCCACTATAAACCCAATATCAAAATGTAAAAAAAAAATTTTTTTTAATTATATTTTAATATCTAAGATTATTTTAGATGCCATGAATTACATATTCATTTTTGAATTTTTATTATATTTTAATAGTTCTTTGGTCAACTAAATAACATTGGAAGCTTGAAATGGAGATGTAAAATGCTGGAGATATCTGTTACTCTGATATAAACATACAAAGAAAAAATTATATAACTAGATATCTGTTTTCTTTCAAAAATTATTATTCATATTTTATCTGGATTTAGAACTTTGTTTTTACATTGGAATAAATTATAAAAATAATCTGATTGATTAGTAGTATATAAATATATGCCTACAAATTATTAAAGAAAAAAAAACAATGGTATCATTAAAATATGAATAATAAAGATTAATAGTTGGCTAATGACAAATATAAAATTATATAATATACATTTATACAGATTTTTTTCTTCCTTGTACATATTGTATTATTATTATTATTATTATTGATGTTGTTATTGTTGTTGTTATTATTATTATTATTGTTGTTGTTATTATTATTATTATTATTATTATTATTATTATTATTATTATTATTATTATTATTATTATTATTATTATTATTATTATTATTATTATGTTTCAAAAGGCCTTTATTGTCTCAAAAGAATTACAAATTTTGCATTTACATAGTTTGTCTACATATAATATCCTGGATTGTCCATTATCATTTGAACACCATTAGCAAATCAATTACTTATAATAGAAAGGAAAAAAATGTTGCTAAATTGTCCTTGTTGCTAATTTGACATGCATATCCTTCTAAGTTTTTTTATAATGTTTAATTTCCTCAATTCACTATAACATAGATCTAATCTTAAGTAATGACCAGGTTGCTGCATAAAGGTCAGGTCTGGCCAGTCTCATTCCTTTTCTGTATTATTTCAAGTTTATTTGAAAAAGTAACTAGATGTCTCCTGGAATTGTTACCAATTAGAAAAGTGCATCTAGTACACCAGTATGCATATAGCACAAAGGTTGCTGCCCTGACACTTGGTGTTAATCCTTCTCTAAATGCAGAAATCAATTGATGCATTGTTACATTAGACCTCCTGTAACTGCTAGTTATGAGATTTCTTATGTGCCTAAGTCCCTCACAGTGATATAGCAGATGTGATAGGGTTTCCTCAGCTATGGCATAACCCACAAAAGGGATCAATTGACGTATACAGTCTTTTATGGCAAAGAAAATATGTGGTAGGTAATGCAGATAGATTAAGTTTTATTAGAAAATTGAAAAACTTTGTTTCTAAGGCCCATCGTTTATACCTTTTAATCAATTGCTTATTATTAATTCCCAGTATTGGTTCTAAAGCAATTGTGTTATTATCTTCATGCATTAATTCATAAATTTCCCAGTATTTGTATTTATTAATAAATTGCTCTGGGATTTTTGATTCTGTTTTACAAAGATGTATTAATTGTTCAAAATATGATAATTTTTTTGGTGGTGGTTTATCAGTTGGAATGACCTCTATGAGCTGCTTAATTTTTGGAAATTGTTTAATAATATCAATTATATTGTTCCTCATTCTCTGTTTTGCAAAAATACCAATATCATGTAAGCCCAAACCATTTTTATTCAATGGCTGACATAGTTTTGCCATTGATATTGCCACGACTTTCCTTGACCATAGTAGTTGATTGCAAATGGTCTTAATTTTGGAGATAAAAGCTTTTGAGAAAGCAACCACTGGCATAAAGTAAACTATCTTAGTCATCATCAAACTATTAATCAATTGAATCTTGGAATATACTGACATATAGGTATTGGATAGAGAGTCTGCTATTTTCTGTATTCCAACTTTTTACTCATTGCTCGACTGCTTCTTCTTTTGACATTATTTAGATTTTGTATGTATGCTAAGATCTATGCGTGAAGGCAGATTGGGTTGCTCTGACACATCATCAGGGGATAGTTTGTCAATGCTTGGCACCACCTTTACATAATTTATTTCAGCATATCATTTTTAGAGCTGCATCTTAAACTTTAATGAGCTTCACATCACTAAGCTGTATGACGAAATATAAATCAGGATTATTTTCGTTTAATGTTCGAGTTAATTTGACAAAAGCCTTATTGGAACACCTGCTAAACATGATTAGCGGCGGGTATGTTAATTATTTATTTCTTAGCAAACTTCAAATAATTTAAAAATCAATTTAGGTTTAATGTGTGTGTGTGCGCGCGCAGAGGCAGTTACGATTTGAAGGTTTTAAAAGATTTTTTTATTCTTTCAGTTTATCAACTCTGAGCCTAGCTATCAGCTCCCGAATTACCCATAAATCTTTGCAATGATGACAAGAAGATATAATGGAAGATACTTAAGTTTAATTATCTTGAACCAATTAAAGCGATCATCCCTCCATTAGATGCAGATTAGAAAAACACAGCGCAAATTCACCTTTCAATAAAAGTTGTCCGGGATTCAGATTAATATGCAATCACACAGCAAAAGATTCATCAATATTTATCAGTATAATTAGATCTAATCGAAACTGAAATTGTATGTAAAATAATCTGAAAAGAAACAGTCGAGAGGGGTGTAGAATTCACGTTGAAAAATCGTATTAATTTTGTTTTAATCAAATCACTGAATATGCATACATACACAATATTAAAAGTTGGTGGCTCTTTTAACAACATAAATTCTGATAATATCAAGTCAAATTTTTATTTTAAAAAAGGATATATATCAGTAAGTGCATCACGGTCGGGATGTTCAAGTTTGGGCTATTCCATGCTTGTGGTGGCCATTATTATTAAGATCCATTGAATTGTGACGTCCTAAGTTTTCAATTTTACAAACAAATCGTGATCTATCAATAATTCAATATAACATGTTTACTTCCTTTAAGATATGAAGGATTCCGATATGCTAGAATTAACTTTATGTAAACAAACACGTGAGGGCATACAGACGTTTAATTATCTAAAGCATATATTATAATCTTAATTCTAAATTACAGTAATTGAATTGCATTTTATAAATGTTTCATATATATATTATCACAATGTATGCATCAATTAACTAAGGAAAATCTCGGGTTCAAATTTTTTTTTTTAAAAAACTATATTAATATCAGATGAACTATTACAATATTGTATTCAAATTAATAAAAATGTAAACTGAAACTATCTTACTTACATATGTTTTTCCAGAAGTTTGAAAGAATAGACCAATGCAAAACTTCATCAGGTAAATTACCTAATGTTTGTTTTCAATCTAAATTTAGAGTTTGGTTTCTTTAGTACATCACTTAAGATGAAGAATTTTAAAAAGGATTTTAAAGCTACTCGATATGAGAATCTCTTAAAGACAACTGTTAAATTCCTTTTCATTATTGTTTGTGAGGGTTGCACAGTCCTGATGGAACAGTGACGACACTGTTAGAAGATACCAGTAGGCCAGTTCACATGAAAAAAAAAAGACATTGGACCTGAAAAGTTAAATTATTTTGATATCATGCAGTCAACACACCCTCACACTATACTGTAGCGAAAATACTCAACAAAGCATTACGATAGTGTGTAACACAAGCAACTACTGCAGCCAATGAAGGCATTTTTGTGCTTTTAGCATAGAAAGAAGCCACAGTGCTATCTGGCAGCCAAGTAAACAGACTATGTTTTATTGTAGAAAGAAGGCTTTCAGCTTGGCTTTGGAAATGGCATATTTCTAGCAATTTAGCTAGAAATAGTGCCACCAAGCAGCTGACACGATAGAACAGAACACTACCCATTATTGTATCTGCAGATCACTGAAAATTTTCCACAAAGCATTATCTCTATATAAATATATATTCCATACTTTTCCCTATTCCAGAAATTTTGAATCTTTACTCTTATTTCATAAATTATCTTGTAAATATTTTTGAGATTTATGGTTTAATTTTTCTTGTTGATTCTACTGGAAGCTATTATAATTCTCGAGTGAACTAAATCTATATCATGAGATATTGCAAAGGAATTTATACTATATTCACTATCAATATTTTCACTATAATTAAGTAAATAGCATTGAATCTGAGAGCTTGTCTGAAATTCATTACCATTTTTTTATAATAAACATTACTATTCATTTTAATGTGCCTTTATGATTCCTCTAACCCATTTTTGTTTAAGACATATCTAATCCAAACACTGTTATTCATTTGTTTATTTCCTAGAATTTTTTTTCATCAGAAAGTAATAGGGATACATTTGATTCTCAACTTGAAACTTATTAACAATTCTACAAATCTTCCTATGACCAATGTTGGAGCTCTGTAATAATACTGTGAATGTGGCTTTTTGAATATATCTTTCCTAATTTTTTAACATTAGCTTTAATTGCTGCACAATCATTTCCAATAAAAATTTAATTCTGAATATTAGGGTGCTTGATGTGATTTATCCTCCCTATCTTGGAACACCTTTCAAATTTACAAGATGTGGGTGAAGTTTTCATTGTAGAAAACCAAGGTTTCTAGCAGACATTAATAATCAAATATTTTTATTAATTTTATGCAATTTTACTCAGGATTCATGTTTTTATTTCCAGCTACTTTGTCTATCTGAAATATATATCTGTGGCCATTGGAAAAATATTTCCATTAAATGAATCCACAGTCTACATGCAGTCTTTAATATAGCAGGATCGTTTTTAGCTATGGTATCAGTTTGTTTCTAGATAATCTTTGACATGACTCACACTATTTAATACATCTGTATCTACAACCGAAATTGTCCATCACAGTGTCCTCAGGCTAAAGCATTATTTACAACTTCCCGTTGTCCTTGTTATATCAATTTCAGGACTACTTGTATCTCTTGAGATAAGTATAGCTTTTAAACAGTGAAAATTATCTGTAAATATTCCAAAAAGTAAGAGATGATATACTAGGCTGACACACTCGTCATTCTTTATCTAGGTTGCAAGTCTTATTATTAAATATTGCTCACTTGCATAATTTATCTAGATTTCTACTGGATGTGTTTCAGTTGTTTGGTATTCTAAACAATTTGTCTGCATGTTTTAATCCAGTGGTAGAATGTCAGTCTTTAGAGAATTCCCATTTTCAGAACAGTTCCAGTTCTGTCACTCAAACTTCTTGTGAACTCCCAAATAATCAAGTCATTCAATTACCATGTTTAATCAAAGGTTGATGAAAAAGTTGTACCAATATATTTGGACTGAAGTGATCTAATGGTTTCGACTTTTACAAATAAGATCTCTAGTAAGGGTTTGTGATATCATTGTCTTTAAAAATATACCATATAATAATAGGTAAAAAAATTTAACACTAAATGATTATCAATGCTTTCTTTGCCAATATGGTTACAAATTCTGTCTTTGACAATAATCTTGATATTTATAAATTGTCTCTGTCATAAATTATGTGACCTATAACTGCCCCTGTATCATATTATGAGGTATCAATAATAAGATCGCTATTGAAATGTATCTGTAACTGCTTGAAGTTTAAGAGAACTTCAGTATAATTAAAATCTTAATAATATCTATTTCATTTTGGCTACATGAGCTTTTCTATTCATGAAACAAATAAAAATTCACAAAATTAAATGAAGTTTGCATCTGCTTCTGATTTTTTTTGGCTATGTACCCTAAAAAATATTTCTTTGATACCCATATACATTTTTCTGTAATTTAAACTCACTTCAACATAACTCAATCTTTTGCAGACTTTTATTTCATTTGTTTTCAGATGATAATGAATATACACCCTATTTAACAAAATAGCTTTCTATATTTTGTAATAAGGCATTACCTTTTGTTTGAAACACATTCATCTGTGATTATTCAGAAGGTAAACAATTGATTCCTTGATCTAGTGAAATGCTTTTAAATCTAACTTTACAAAGTCCAAACATTTTGGAACAAAACAAAATTCGAGAGAATAGTTTTATTTACTTTTGTTTGTGGTTACATATAATAATTACTATAGATGTTAATACTTTTGTTGGGTTAATGATCTCGTGATAGGTGTAAGTAATCCCAATTTTCTGTCAACACTCTTTTTAATCATGTCTTTTCTAAAATTTCACCCTTCTGCTAATGGAACTTTCCTAGATTTTCATGTGACTGGGCTAGCATCCTCTGTAATCTTAATCTATCCCACAATAGTATTAATTCTCCCTAATCTACTTTGTATTTTCTTTTCCAAACTGATTTTCTTAATTATGCTACATTTTACTGTGATTTGAATCATTCTCCCGCAATAATGTATAACAGCATAGCTCAGTTGGAGCGTTTGCCTGAGTTTGACTCCTATGCGGATATATAACAGCAGTCATTTCATTATTAACCTTAACTGGTATCCTGGCAATTTCATGCATATTTTTACTTAAATCTTGTTTCTTATTCCCTAGACTCTTTTTGACCTTATTGATTCACAACAGTCACTATCTCTTTCTAGCAATATTTAATTTTACAAATCTGTTACTGTGATTATAATTTGTGTTTGTCCATTTAATACTTAACTGACTAATCATTTCCGCTTACAATCCTGTTTATTTAACATTAGTTTAGAGTTTTCCCTCTTTTGTAGTTTTGAATAATGACACTTTTGACCATATTTCATACATTTATCAATCCATTTTTATGGAAAAAACCATTTTATCTTTTAGTCATTTGTTTTCCGTTGAATAAAACAAATTTATTTCAAAATTTTCTAACACTGGGAATGGCTTTTCTAATCAATTTTGGCTTTGAAATCTTTTCATCTGATCTAATTTATGCACAATCCTTTTCATAATTGCCACTTCACATCTCCCAGCAGTCGTTAAAGTAATCATCTGCAATTCCTCACAACTGTTCAAACAGGGTTTCCTCCAATAAATTCTCTATAAATATTTTTGATCAAATATCGAAATGTTGTAATTGGTTTGGCGCAGTTGGGAGAGCTACTGACTTGGGATCGTGAGGTCGCAGGATCGATTCAACTTATGAACTCCCAAGAAATAAAGACATATGTGTTCTTTTTTAATTGTAATCGGTTATACTCTCTCTCCCAATATGTCTTCTGAAAATGGAGTTTATCTGTATACCTCAATGGAAGAAGTTGAAACGATTATTTTATTTTTTACTATCTTTATTATGTAATATATAGAGTATATATAAGCACAGACTTTCACATTACCCACCACTCTCTACTCTATCTCATAACACTGATACACTTGAACACATATATGCTGAAAAGACAATCACCAATATTCGTAATTCATGCTAAACCAGCAATCATTAGTTGATCCAGATTATAATCTCTACACATATATGCATGCAATATGTACTCAGATATATATTAAGATAGCCAATCTTCATACTTTAATGGACAGCTTCAATCCACTCCATACTCCAACTCTTCAACCGTCCATCCAATTGAAAATGTGATGGAACGCTCAAAGGCCACCCTGAGGCTGAGATTCTCGTCACACACATGTTGACCTAAAATCAATCTGACCCCTCGTATACAGGACATATCTTTATTATATAGAAATTGGAAATTCTTCTGATACACTATTGGTTAGCGTAACTGATTTATAATTTCAATATACCTTTTTCCAGCAAAACATAATAATACAAAGATCTTAATTTTGTCATTGTTAATTACATAAATAGAAAAATTCACTTTCATTTTATATAATGGCCATTTATTTGCATTTCCTGTATCAAATTCATCTTCTGAGGATAGGAAAATTTGAAATAAGATCATTATTATCAAGTTTAATACTAACAGCTTTTGCCCTTCTGTATAACCGAGTTATCAGAATAATTGTTAAATTTTATTTTTGTAATTAATATCCCTCTTCAACAATTGAGTTGTATGATAGCAAGTCCTCTGCCGTTATTCTTGCTTAGATTATATACAGATTGCACCAATAATTTATTACATATGCTCAGTCAATCAAGGTCCATGAATGCTTGTCATAAGTCTTAGTTTACTAAATGTCCATTAGTACATAAGAGTAATAAAATAATTTTCCTTAGAATACAAAATTTTACATATCTATATACACTTTTCTATTTGATTTATACCGTTAACTTTACAAAACTACTTTTCTTTAATCAGCAGCCTTTTCCAAAGGCGTTCAAAAAATGTAACCCTACCCTATGACAAATTTTAACTGAATAAATCACTTCAGATAGCCTAGATACTAATTTAAGCCAGTTTTATTTAATTTTTTGATTAATTATATTATCACATAGAAATGCAATACAATTTTAACTATCTACAAATATACATATGATATTGATTTTACTCTTTCGTTTGCATTTTGCAATTCAAATTTGCAAATGTTTTTTCATCTGCGTAACAAAGTGGTTTCTTTCTTCTTTACTAAGTTACACAGATGAACAAATATTTGCAAATTTGAAATATGCATACATATGTATCCAATCAGATCTTTATAATTCATTCTCTACAAGCTTGTTATTAAATCATGAATTATCATCCAATGTAAAAAATTTCCAGATCAATTTTTCTCAATATATTTGTATTTCACAAAAACAATCTTTTATCAGATTAATCAGAGACTTGAAACATCTAAATAGACTCACGAAATTAATAAACTAACTTTCTATTTATACAACTTATTTGATTTTGAAGAATGCTTTAGGAATATATGAGGCATGTGTAGTGTTTAGCTATGAACACATCAACATTCACATCTTCTTAATTTGTCAGCGTTTTTACATCTTCATTTTCATATTTTTACAATGTATTCCAAATAATATTTACTAAGGCTGTAACCTCAAGAATGTGTGCGTAAAACGATAGTAGGGACCTCTACAGATCTTAACCACAAGCTTACATTTTGGATTCTAAATCAAATGACTAAAAAGGCAATTCAGGGTGCACCAGGAATTTTCTTTTTGCTTATCATAAATCACCGATATTAACTACGATCTAGATTCCTGAAATAACACCAGGCAGACAATTCAATACTTTACAATAATAATTACAATTATAGAAAAACAATAAATATATTTTACTATTAACTGAGTAATCATACCACATGCAAGCATATAAATAAATAAATAGCTAATCACATATATTAATACACACACACACACACTCACAAATACAATCATTTTGTCACTACACAATATTTTATTCTGGAATAAGGATCACGTCAAGTGACTCCGGAAATTAACATTCGTCTCCCATATATCAATGTGGTAACTTTTAATATTTAAATTAGAAATGCATAATTCTATTAGAAAGAAGGGAGACAGAAAAAAATTAAAATTCTTGAAAAACACATATTACAAATAATAAGCTTAGGACTGAGATTCGTGAAGTTAATTACTATGTGTAAATAATAATGACCAATTATTAAAATTTGAAATGCATGAATTTTAATCAAGTAAATAATAAAATACTTGAAAAAAAAAATGCCATTAAAATACACGCACACATAAAATAATATACAATAAACAAAAAACTGTAATTCTATAATTTTCAAAATACCAATATAATCATAAAAAAAAAGAAGCTATAGTCAGCTTACTGCATGTCTGCCGATTCACATGACATAAACTAACTATAGCTTTATTTATATATTAATATTTTAAAATTGGATTTCACTATTTTTTTTTATCATAACACTTAATATATAAATATGAATTTTTCAAGATTTTTTTTTCTTCTCATGTGTCATAGCATCAGCCGGGAAGCGAACCCGCTAACCTGAGACAACTGCTTGTAAAGCAACTGTCGCTGACCTCTCGACTACCAATGCTTGACAAGATTTTTTTTTTCTCTCTCTTGAATAGAATCACATATTTGCAATTTAAATATTAAAAGCAATGTTGACATTAGGATTGGGGGGGGGGGTATCCAAGGCCATTTGAAATCTGTTTTGGGATGAAATAATGTGTAGTAATGAAGTGGTTAGTAACTTTCTCTATGCATCAATATGGGTGATTAGTTATATAATTATTTACATGCTTCTGCATGATTTGGTATAATTTTGTTACGTTTAGTGCATTATATCTACATTTAAGCTGTGTTTTGCAATCACCTATAATAATCAATTATATATAGTAATTAGCTTTTGTTCCTGTACACTATTTATAATACATTTTAAATATGTATTTTTCAAGTTTCATTATTATTTTTTATTCTATTGATTAGATTCATGCATTTTAATAATTTTTAACAATTGTACATAATTTGTGAAAGATATGTAAACATGGGGTCCCTGTAAATATTTTAAATTATGGTAGGCTTACCAATATCTAAATTTCTTTATCCTTTTTAAATTTATAAAATTTTGCTCATGATTTTTATCATCCAAAATCACCCGACTTCTTTTTTTAAAAAAAAATCCAACATTTTATATATTACAATATCATCATCAACCATTATCAATCCACTGCAGGATGAAGGTTTCGCAATCCACCTCCGATCTTTAGCTTCTCTTCTCCACATCACCCCTGCACACTTTCTTATTTCATCCATCCACCTCACATGTGGTCTCTTTCTGGGTCTTTTACAATCTCTTGGAATCCAGTTTAAGATATTAGTTGTCCATCTATTATCATCTCTTCTAGCAATATGTCCAGCCCAACTCCACTTCAGTTTTTTAATTTTTTCAATGAGGTCAGTAAAACCTGTTTGTTCTCTTATCCATACTCCACAATTTACACTTCACAATGCACTTTTAACATTTGATTTATTTTATCTCCTCTTGCTTACAGTTCCAACTGTCCAGCAGTCATCATAAAAAAAATATAAAAAAATTTTGTAAGTTATTAGGGTTCAGGTTGTAGAAGAGCTCTGATGATGACTGCTGGACAGTTGAAACTGTAAGCAAGAGGAGATAAAATAAATCATATGTTAAAAGTGCATTGTGAAGTATATGGTATATTATATTATATACAATTCAACAATGCAAATAAGAAGAAGTGGAAGGAAATTTTAATACTTCATTTTATATATTCCTATTTAACAGGAGTCTGTCTCTTCGTGTATTTCTAGAATACACATGTAGATATGCATAAAAAGTTATATATATTTCAAATCATGAAACAAAAAAAAGTGAAAATTTTATATATAATAATTTTTATTAGTCATATATTAGACTAGAAATTTATTCATTTAATGAATAATATTTCTGTATTGCAATTTTCACATCACTCTTACGCAAGAAATGCTTTAGTTACTATTGGATTTTAGCATCTTGTGGAGGGATTTAATCTTAATCATATGACCAAAGACATGAAAAAGATGTACGATTCCCAAGATGCACATTTCATGCTGAACCACTACTCATCAGTTGGCCCAGATCACATTCTCTTGCACATACCTTTACTATTGTTCAGGTGTAATCTGAGCCAAATGATGAGCACTGGTTCAGCATGAAATGAGTATCTTAAGTATCGTAAGTCTTTTTCATATGTCTTTGGTTATATGTTTATGATTACATACCTCCACATGTCAAAAGCAGACAGAAACCAGTCCCCTGCCTTGTATGAGTGGTGTAGTAAAAATTACAATACAGAAATATTAAGTGGATAATATTTAGTCAAATGAATGACTAATAAAAATTATTAACATACTTCCAAGTAGTAGTTTGTGTCAAAGTTGTGAGGACAACAAGTCTGACACCTTATCAGTGAAACTGTGGTAAATGACTATCTATATATGAATAATGATAAAGACATGTGTAAGAGATTGTAGTCTGGGCCAACTGATCAGTGCCGACCCAACACTAAATGTGCACCTTGGGGATCATATATCTTTTTCATGTCTTTGGTCATATTTATGATTATACCTCTTCATGCGGTATTAAAAGCAGATAGAAATCAGCCCCTATCTTGCTTGAAAGTGGTGTAATAAAAATTACCCTACAAAAATGTTACAAAAATTTTGTATTTTAAAAACCGTTTTCCTTGTGATCAAATCAATCGCATTAAATGGGACACTTTCACTAAATAAAATATTTTTATGCCGCTCTGTTTTAATCAATAGATTTAAGATAGATATAAATTTAAAGAAATAAAAACGTTTTCCTTTTCCTTATATTTTGTTTATAATTGATAGGAAAAAATGTTTTACTTATGAATTACATTCTTTTTTTATTCTTTCTGAATTGCAAAGTCTATTGTTTTAATAATTTTATATACAGCATGTGTACCCGGTAATATTGTACAAAATTTTACTTATTTTATTCCTAATGTTGTAGCCATATTAAGAAAACAGTTTCGTATATACAGTGTTAATTGAAAATAACCCTTTTAGTTCACAACTGTGCTAATACTTTTAATCGCATATAAATGATTTTTACTACTGATTAAATATGTAACATTTAGGAATATAAATACTTAATGGAATAATCACATCTGAATATGTTACTAGAACAAACTTGCAAGCAGATTTTAAAGATCCATTTTTAAATAAATTTGTAAATATGTCTATCATCCATTTTGTCTAAAAAATGGTTCTTTAGAATCTGCTTGCGAATTTGTCCTATTAACATATCCGGACGTGATTGTTCCGTGAAGTATTTTTAGTTAAACTGTATATGAGTATGCACATATATATTTATATGCACTATTGATAGATCAATAAACTGTTGCCTAGTATTTATTTTAAGTTAATAAATATACTATCTACTTCATATAATCTTCATAATCTATATCTTGCAAATTAGGAAGTGGTAACAATTCATAAAAATCGAAGTACGCTATTTTTTGAATTTCATCAGTTTTAAACCTCTTCATATTTATTTCAGAATGCATGCCTAAAGTTGATATTTCAAAGCACATGTCTAGAAGTTGAAGAAACATTACAAAAGCAAAGCATTTTTCAAGTATTTTAATTTTTCTCTAAAAGAATCACATGATCCTAATTTAAATTTTAAAGGTCATCGTGTTGATATATGGAGGCAAATGTTAATTTCCAGGGTCATCTTTGTGAGATTCCAGTTCTTGGACAAAGTGCAATATAGTCGCAAAGTGATTGTGGGTTTCCTTTAGCTAGCTATTTATTTACATGCTTAGTGTGGTTCGATTAATCAACTTTGTTACATATATTTAAATGTATTTTCAAATATGGCTTGGATATATCATTTATATCTAAGTATGTATTTTATAACTTTATTATTAAATATATAAAGTAAAACAAATAAAATTAAATTTCATGAAAATCTGGAGCTTGTCGTCCCTGCTTAGATTGTGATCGATAACGTTTGGTCCGCAATCTTTCCTGTACGGCCTTTTCTCTCCTACAAAATAAAGCAACAAATGTTCTCTAAATAAAGAAATACAACTAATAACAAAATTAAAAAATCTGTTGATTTAAAAAATACAAAGATCTGGAAAGAAAACCATCAAATACTGGACATAAAATCAAGTTGCATGAAATCATTATCAATCATAACGTGTAAAATACAAAAACCATTACCTTGATCTCCTTCATATAGTAAAATTTCAGATTGCAAAGATTCTTCTTGTATACTATGATATTAATATCAAGAAATGTAAACTAACCAATTTTTTATAGTCCAATAAAAGATCATCTTTAATAAATAAATAATTGAATGGCTTTTTTTTACTCGGGAGCTCATAAGAAGTTTGAATGCGGGAAATGTCAGAATCAACCCAATCTTCTTTGAAAGTTCTTTGCTATATTCGAGTTGCTATAGATCCCAAATGATGTCATTATTTCTCAGTATTACAATAATGCAGAGTTCTGTATCACTTAGTATTTAACCAAATGATCACATACTTGACCTTCAGATATTCCTATTTCTATTTTCCTGCAGAGCATAAGATTTATGGCTAATGTTTATTTACTCTCACAACGCCCATATGTTGTCTAGTTTACAATAATTGAGGCTGATATCTCACATTTCACCCAACTCCAAAAAACATAATGTGTTATATTTTAACCTATCTTCAAGAAATGGACTAGTCCAGATTCCATTTTATCTTGATCGGACTAAGCATTCATCACCACAAACCAATCAATATATGAAGAGTAAATGCATAACCAATACCAGATACAAACCAATAGGTAATAATGCTCAGTGAACTTGATTGTTTTCATTATGGAAGGGGATCTGACTATTAATAGTCAGTCTAGTTGGGGGTAAAGTGGGGCAACAATAATTTACTGTCAGATCTGAACGGCAGTACGCATGTTGTCCACTATATGGTTACAACAGTAAGATAAGTTCTCATTAGAACTGAAAACTGCTAGAAACTAAAACAAATATAAGATAAGCTGTCACAGTATAGCTGTCTTCATACCTACACACAAGGCAAGCTATCATGGGACAGCTGGAAGTGGTACTTAGATGTAGAAAGGTATTTGAAGTCCCTTATATTAATAGTTGCATAGTAACTAAATGCTATACAAAGTCAATAGTTCCAGGTGAAAGTATAACAGTTGCATATATATTGTAAATGCACATTTGCATATTTGTTTTAATTAATAAATATTTAATTGCATTTTTATAAGTTTGTGTATATTATAATCAGCAATAAACACAACAATAAGCAATACAAATGTTGGGACTGAAAGAAATATGCCATTACCACTTTTCCTATCTTTTGTTTCTTATACTTTACATTGTAAATATAAATTTCCTGGGATTTGTGGCTACTTGGGATCAAAAAAATCACTGATAATATATTCACTTATAATGAGAAGGGATATAGTTTCTGTAACAAAATTGGAAAAAAGTTTAATTGGGACTGCATCATAATAAAAGGAAGGTACCTATACTTTTTATATATACGGTGTATCCCAGCAAAAGGTGACTGGTTTTCTCTCTGTGCTGCTTTTGATGTCTTCTCTGAAATCAATGTGTTACGTAGTGATATGATTTAACTAATCGCAACAAAAACTTTACAGACCTGGGTATCATGACTAACAACATGAAATGATGGTGTGTTTCATACTTTAACCCACGTAGAAATGACACACTAACATTAAATTTTGTTTTAAATTGGGCAAAACTCCAGCTGAAACATTTGAAATGGTTCAAACTGTGTATCACTGCGACACTAAAGAGTAACAAGAATATTTTCAAATGGCCTGCAAGACTTTGTGACGGTAGGGAAAGGGCATTAAAGACAAATTACGAAGATACAAAACATACTGTCACATTTCGTATCATAACTCACGATCCAGACCCACTAGCACCTACACAAAGCATGTTGATTCAAAAGTGGTGCTACAGGCATTTTGGAGAACCAGTCACCTTTTCACTGGGAAACACTTTGTATATATGCTATTATAACAGAGGTGTTGCTTCGCCCTAAATGGAATGACAAGAAACGATAAATTGCCATGGATTATAGCCACTTTCTAACTCCATTGCCTAATTATTCCACTGCCTTTACACAGAATATTTTTAACACACAACTTTAAAAAAAAAGAACGAATGTAAAAAAGTAAACATGTATCAGGATATTCATAATCCGAACTGCACTCCTTCCTCCCTCTGAAAACTAGAATATTTATTCTTCTACTGCTTAAGGTGTTCACTTTCAATTATTTATTCAAAGATATTTGCAGTTTGAGGTTGATTTAATAATCTATCAACATATTTTATCAAGTATGAAACATGTTTACTATGACTGCATTACTAAACTGATGCTTAAAATATAAGCGCAGCAGCTAATTTAGAATTTTCCTTTAAAAAAAAATCTACATAATTATGACTTAGTGAAGGAGAAATGCTTTTAATGAATACTTTATATTTGAACTGCTTACTGGATCATCAAGTTGTAATGTCTTTCATTTTAAAACACGAGGCATTTTTCTAATATGTATTAATTCACTCTCACACCAATATCAACAAAAACATCAAAAGGTACAATCTTTCGTACCTGATCTGTTGAGGTCATTCCTTTTGAAATCTCTTTCATGGATGTTGCAACTTTACAAAACAATGGTTTCTCAAATTCAGATCTAATATCGTAATCAATAGATGTCTGAAAATTGTCTATAAGGTTCCAGTTCCTCTTCTATTTAGAGACTTAATGGACACATTGACATTAAAATGATGCACTTTATTAATAAATGATATTTCTATAATCTCATGTTTGTCATTCATTTTTTAAAAAAAAAAACATTTTCTAATATGATATAATTCTAGATGAATAGTAGTCATATCTAATGGATTAATTACAGATTCAACGGCTTTTTTAAACTTCATTTTTGCTTTGCCTTGACTAGCAGCCTTTCTTTTGTTATACTCACTTGTAGATGGTGCTTCTTTTTCAAATTCTTCAGGTTCTTCTTCATTCTTAACAATGTTACTGCTTTCTCCAAAGCTGATTGGTAGAAGTCAAACAAAATCGGCACACTGCTCAAAACATTGGATCCTAGACTTTGGTTTAACCGAAGTTGTTCTTATTTACAGCATTCCGCCATTCAATGCTATTTTTTGCTTTAGTCCTGTTACCTTTTTTAGAACATATTCTGTATATCCAATCAAATCTGATCGCACAATATTTGAAATGGCTTTATAAAATGTATTATTTAAAGTTTCATATTTGCAAATATCCATTAGTAAAGTGCTTGCCTGAAAATTTGTGACGTTATTTTAGTTGTAATGATGTTACCCTATTTCCATCATCTAATATTTAATTGTTACATGTTTTTAGAAAAATTCCAACTTTAATTAAACTTTTCAAATTCATTCAATTACAAACAATAATATATAGATTAGAACATAACACAACATTTTGACAAGTATTCTTTTCTTCGGATATTGCTGGCCTGACCGGCAGTATGAGCTTGGGAATCAAACCAGGAACCGTTAGATTCATGAATATTGAATTTAAGGTGATATTCTAACCAACTAGACTATTTTGTTGGGTTTTTTCCATATTTTTATCTAATTTTATAGAGCACTGCTTGATGTTCCAATTTTTGGAATGAGTCCACATCCTAATTAAGAGAACATTATTTCTTTGAAACTTTTCCCATCATTATTTCAAACCATTTTTTATATCAATTATTTTTTTATATTATCTCAAATTTCAATATACGTACTAGCATTATTATGTGTAATCATAGATATGCTTCTTAGAAGCTATGCATCTTTATCAGTCCCAATTAGTATGAATATTCAACATCCAACTTTTAAGATATCAACCTTATATTAAATAGACTTTTACAAAATATAATCATTGTATTAAATTGAATGATAAAAGTTATTAACCTACTGTCAAGCATTGGTGGTCGAGAGGTCAGCGACAGCTGCTTTACAAGCAGTTGTCCCAGGTTAGCGGGTTTGCTTCCCGGCTGATACTATGACACAAGAGAAAAAAAAAAGTTATTAATCTTGAAAGTAATTAGGATGAAAAAAAGGCAAAGGAATTTACTTTTCGATTACATAATAAATCTAATAAACCACTCTTCTTTTTTTTCTTTAACAGTATGAAATTTTCCATATTCAATACATCTTTTAAGGAAAAAAATTATAATTATTTGGCAATAGAATTAACTATATAACTAATTTATATATAAAATATTTTATTTAAATGTTTTTATTTAATTTGAGAAGGCAATAAAAACAAATTAATTTTTTTTTCTTTGTCCACAGTTTGAGTTGGTGTACTTAACTTGAAATAAATGTGGGGGATGGGGACATCCATAAATTGACTAATTTGATCATTAATTTAAAAAAAATAGTAAATGAATTAATTTATGGACCCCCTCCCCATTTTTATTTCAAGTACAAACCCAAACTGAGATCAAAGAAATAATTTATTTTTTTGTTTTAATGAATTACTCCTCAAATCAAATAAAAGTGTTTATTATAATTATATTTGTAAAGCGCATACTTGTTACACAAAGTAATATATATTAAGGCTATAATCTCAAGACTATGCACCTGAAAAAACGACAGTAGAGACCTCTGAAAATCTTTAACACAAAATTTATTTAAAAACGACAGTAGAGACCTCTGAAAATCTTTAACACAAAATTTATTTAAAAGACAAGAGCGGCCACTTTTATCTTCAACCTACTTTCTAAATAAATCTTGTGTTAAAGATTTGCAGAGGTCTCTATTGTCATTAGATTCTTCTATTTATTTAGAAAGTAAGTTGAAGAGTGGCCATTCTTGTCTTTTAAATAAATCTTATGTTAAAGATTTGCAGAGGTCTCTACTGTCATTTTTTCAGGCACATAGTCTTAAGGTTACAGCCTTAATATATAAAATATTATTTATGTATACTATTGTTTGAACGAATTACAGGTTTCAGACCCAAACCAACAGTAATATCAAAAAAATATGAATATTTGAAGTTCACTTAACATGATTTACTAGTATCAGTATACAATCAATAAATATACTTCCACATATATGAACTTCATTGATGATGGGCAGGTAGTGCTGAATCACTGAATTCACTTCCAGCTGTATATATTAGCTTGCCTCATGAGTTCTAATCAAGATTATTCCGACTGTATTGGACAGCTTGCCTCGAGTCAGCCGTAGTCGTAGCAGCTTCCAGTCCTATCATGGACTTGCCTCACTGCGTAGACATAACGTAATGATTATAGTAAAAACATCTTTGCAGTGAAAATGGCTCAATTAAGAGCATATTCAGTTGTTCAGATTAGACAGACATTCTCTCTCACTCTCTATCTATATAGATATATCCCTTGCCTCCAAAAAGGCTGACTATTTAGTGTCAGATCCTTTACCTTACTGGCAGCAATCGGATTCAGAGAGCATCATTGCCTAATGGCCTGTATTAACCAATGGTAGCATTTTATGGACGTTTACATATTGGTATACTTATGTTTTACCCATTGACTATGTTTATACATTGGTTATCCACATGTTTATACATTGGTTAGCAGCAATGAGTGCTCAATTCCATTAGATAAGTAAGGAATCTGGACTAGTCCATTTCTGAAGGCAAGATCAGATATGACATATACTACTTTTTAGTTATCGGTTGTTTTGCAACTGACTTACTTGTAATTATTCATACTTCAAATTTACAAACCAGGAAAGTAAGCAATGTCTCCATATTTCTAGTTTTTTGAATGAAATTCACAAGCATTGAAAATCATTATGCAAGATCATTTTGTTTCTGAATCAAAGCAACCTTTAATTAAAGAATCAAAACAAATTACAATTTTCTCTTTTAATTGTTTTTTATATACATACTTTAATTAACTGTAACCCCATTTTAGTGACTATTCAACAACAGCATGTTTTTAAAAAACAAATATACTGCCATCCTATGTACATCACTGAAAACTTACTGAACTGATATCATGCATTTTGAATTTGACTCAACTGGACAACCTTCCATCAGATATTAAAAACCATTATTTTCTAAAATCTTTAAGAATGAGTAATTCCTTTCATAAGAACACAATGGTCTACTTTAGTCATTCTCAGTCAAAACGTAGTGTTAATTTTTAAATAAGATTTTTATGTGAATGTTTAGATTTGCCACATAAAGCAAGGTAACACAATTAATTAATAAAGACTTGCCTTGACCCACTAGAATATCCTGTATATTATTTTTTTTATATAATTTAATTAATGTTTTACTTTAAAGCAACATATATATTTTAGTGATATCAGATATAAGCTAACTGGAAATGGCTTTGATCTATTTATTAGTAAAATGGAATTATATAATTTGCATATTAAATCTTTTTTCTTCTCTTCTCTTTCGTGTTTCCACACTGTCATATTAGAAGATATATCTACCTCAAAATTAGTATTTTCTTTTCAGTTACTAGAAATCTCTATCAAACATGATGATGATGATGATTGTTTTTAACGACTATTGGTCTTTACTAAGCAATTCACTCATTCATGTTCTAAACTACAGCAAGTTTCAATAAAATAGCTTGTAGCTTCTTGTCGTATTTTGAATTTAACTCTTTCCTTTTATAGAAAGCAGTTTGTTGTTTTGATTAATACTGATTTTTCGACCGGGAGACACTTTCTTGTTTATGACTACCATCTCATCTTTTATTTATTGTTTTTTTTTTTTTTTTTATAAATCATTTAACTGCGGCTTTAAATGCTTCTTCCAAATTACGTTAAAATCGTCGGCGTTTAATTGATTTATCTCCAACCAAATGGATTGATAATTCAAAAAAACTTTTCAACTTCTTATGCTTCACAAATTTTATTTGGTAGTTTGAATGTTCTGGACAGCTGTGTAAAGACTCCTCTCAGATGACTGTGAAGGACAGAGATTAACTCTCTTTATGTGCAAAATTATAATAACCCTCTTCCCCCTATCTAAAATATCAGATAAAAGCCCCCTCCTTTACTCTTAACCCAAAGCCAATTAAATAAGATCTTAAAAAAATTACATTGTTCGTTTTTTCCAAATATTTGAAACGTTAACCCTTTCTTTAACTACGAGTTAGAGAACAATTAACTCCTCTTTTTTCTCTCCAAACAACCCTTTATTTCACATATTCAAAAGAATATTTTTTTAAAAAATATTACTTGACATCGTAACAGTTTAATAATTTTCCATATTTATTTATATATCAAAAACAAATAAATAGACATAAAATTTCATAAAATATGGAAAATTCTGGGGAAGACTAAAAATTAATTGTTTATAAATAACTGTGTTTATATTCTGGCTACGTAAGCAGTTTCGTTCTAATCATATAGCTATCACTTCAGGATTCATCTTCCATCTCTATCACTGACCAGCAATGTAAAAAATAATAATTAAATTACTTAATTAATAATGACGACATAACGTTTTCCCATTATCTAAGATTTAATTTAAAAAAAAAAATATAATCTTTTCTCTAAATAGATTTTATAAAACTATTTCAAGATAAAAAAGAACAACACAGTCAAGCGTTGGTGGCCTAGCGGTTAGCGTAACTGCCTTCCAAGCAGCCGGCCCGGGTTTGCTTCCCGGTCAACGCTTTGACATATAAAAAAAAAAAAATTCAACACACAAATGCCTTACCGTGTCATATCATGAGAAGACTAAATTAAGTCAACATAATTATGTCATCATAATTGATAATCTTTATATTAAAAATATCAATATTATAAACTCACGCTTATGAAAAAACGCGGTTAATAGTAAAATAATTTCGCAAGTAATACTACCGCCCCCCCCCTCAAAAAATACTAAATCTGATATAAATGGCAATAAAGCATTTATATAAGTACAACCAGATTAATATAGTAATAGGTACTTTGGGATTAGCGCTGCCACGACATAACTGTCCAGCCATAATTATTCTAGCACTTTGAGTTTTCATAATAATTTTGCTGTCCGTGTTTGTGACGACAGACTGCCATACCTTTCTCCAATGAGGGGAGGGGTGTAGCGATGGCAGAATGCCGTAGTTGTGATTATTATGAAAACCTAAAATACTAGACTAATTCGCAAAGTTAGAATTATTATGGCCGGACAATTACGTCATGGAAGCGCTAATATCCCAAAGTAGCTAATGGATAATTTTTAGAATTAAAAAAAATGGTAGTTTATTTTGATATTAGTTTTTATGAATAAATACCAAATTATCACCATATAAATCTTTTGAAGAGGTAAACGAAAAAAAAAAATTAAACAATAGCTTAACTCCTTTTCTTATATAAATTTAATTCTATCACATTTAAAGAACTTCTTAAAATATACAATACCATAGGTGTAATTGCACCGTAGTATTTTGTTGCCTAGTACTAACACCAGCCCGACTTCAGAGAGAGAGAATATACACTACTATATAATCAAGTTATGCGGTTTAGTATAAAGGTAGAATTACAGACTTTGGAGAGTTGGGTCCGCGGATCGATCCCAGTGCTGTCTTTTCTGTCCCTTGAACTTCTCATGAACTCTCAAGTAATAGCTCCGTTCGATTATTTTTTATTTAATTTTAAAAATGACAAAGTAAAATCATGAAAGGATTTAAAATTTCCACCCTTTTAATCCTTAGAACTAAAATAAAAACAAAATTCATATAGTTTTCATAATCAGAAAAAGACAACACGGCAGTTTTTTATTTATTTATTTAAAAATATTTTATTTTTTACCAACTTAGGAAAAAATACGATTTAAAAAAATAAAAAAAATTAAACCCTTTCAAAAACAAAGCTGTCAAAACAGAAGAACAATAAAAATAATAACACATTTATTCTTACAAATCAAACAGAAATAATAGTATAAATTTTGCAAATACTTTTTCAACTAAATAAATATATTTTAACAAATACATACGTACACGTATAAATGCGATTGGGGAGAAAAAATAACAAAGGATGAGAGATGATCGAAATTAAATCAAACGATCAATTCTCATTTCAAAATACATGGGAGAAATTAATCACAACTACTACCGTATATTAAGTTGAAAATTTATGAATACACAGAATTCATTTGAAAAGTTTATAATATTGGAAATGTGTTTGTTAGTTAAAAAAAAAAAAAGTAAAGATTTATGACCAAAAATGAATTCCATAATCACAATAATAAATGTGACGTTAAGAAGCTTAAAAAAAGCAAACGTAATATATATCATTAAAACATCACATGATTACCATTTCCTATGCTTATACAAACTGTTAAATAGTAGAAATCTCACCATATAGTAGTGTCATTCAGTGCAAGCCAGATTAATCAATAGATGCTAGAAGATTTGGGTATAAAATCGCTATATCATGCCTATTCATCCAATATCCTAGAGTAGTTTCTAGCTTGTGGGTTTCATCCGTGATGAGCCTTGAATCTGAGAGCACTACATCTAAATCTTTGGATGTAATGCAACTCTCCAGCAGTCACTTTTTACCTATTTAGATAAGGATAAAGCTATGAGCCAAGATGATAGTCATACAGATGTGAACCCAGTTCAGTATCTATACATTTTAGTGTCTTTGGTTTTGTTTTAATAACCACAGAAAAGATGGCTTCTGGAGGTTTGCATTAGATTCAAAGAACTAGTTGCAGAGCTCTCAGATCCAAGGTTCTTAACTAAAAAAAGTCACAAAGTTAGAAACTAGTCTAGGATATTGGATGAGTAGATACTAGATAGGGATTTTATGTACAAACCTTCTAGCATCCATTGATTACTATGATTGCACTGAGTAGCACTACTATATGGAAAGTTTGCTATTGTTTTAACAGTTGGTAGAAATCGGAGATGGTGATCATGTGATGTTTTGGTGACATTATATCATTTCTCCCTATGGGATAATAGTGACTGGTTTTTGATAAACTAAGGACACCAAAATATATAGATGCTGAACTGGGTTCAGATCTGGATGACTATAGCAGTGACTTGGCTTGGATTGAAAACATTAGCGTGATTTCATCTTGGGCTCAGAGCTTTACAGTTACTTAAATAGATAAAAGATAGCTACTGGAGGGTTGCATTAGATCCACAAATCTAGATGTAGTGCTCTCAGATCCAATTCTCCTCACTGATGAAAGCCACAAGCTATGCACAAACCTTCTAGCATTTATTGATTCCTATGGTTTGTATTGGGTGGCACTATTGTATGGAGTTTGCTACTGTTGTTGTAATATATCTTTCTTTAAAAAAAGCTACTTGTAAAATCATCATCCATATGACATCTAATAAAAATATTCATAAATATAAAATTATGTATTTACGCAAATCTGCAAACATCTTTCAAAAAAAAAAAGGATGTTAGTAAACATACTTCGCATTTTAATATTTCTGTCCCACTGCTGATGAGTTATCTAAGAATAAATTCATGTTAAATGAAAAATATATGGATTCTGTATTGACTATTGATGTTTTGAATAAAAAGCATTTCATTGCATCTGTAAATGAGCTTATTTTTTATGTCTTTATAAAAATAATTAATGGTTTATATTGCTGGAGAGTTCATAAGAAGTTCAGGTCCAGAACTTCATATTCTAAATCCCACACTCTACCACTGTGGTAGCTTTCTGTCTTGTTAATGTTTTCAAAAAAAAAAATTCACCCACTAACTGACATATCAAGTTTTGAGAATAGTTGTATATATAAAAATTATAATATTTAGTAATACGTTTAACAAATAATTTATCTGAAAACTCAATAATAAAAAGTAAAAATTGAAATAAATTGAGATACTCCCAAATCTCTAGCGCCTGTTATAATACTTATCTGACAGCCAATCAGATATCATAGATAGCTGTTCAAATGACATCCAAACCTAAACCCACAACAAAGATTTTACGAGAAAAGAGCAGCCGCCCTTTTCTCTACTTTTCTTTCTATATATCTAAGCCAGTCGTAAGTATTTAGGTTTGAAAGCTTGAAGCTTTAAATATCTTCACAATTAACTCACTGAGTCTAAATCATAAACATACAATGCGAAATCCTATGATTTACTACGGAGTAGTTAGAGAAAAGGGTGGCCGCCCTTTTCTCGTAAAATCTTTGTTGTGTGTTTAGGTTTGGATTTCATTTGGAGAGCTATCTATGACATCTGATTGGCTGTCAGAAAAGTATTACAACGGGCGCTAGAGATTTGGCAGTATCTCCATTTATTTCAATTTTCAACTATCTGCGCTTCACAAATTAAAATATTAATAATAAAAAGTAATAAATAATCTGGTCTCCGTAATAAGACTTGCTAGGTGAAAATAGTTAGCCGAGTGACCAGTTGGTGAATTGCAACATTCTCGCATGATATAATTTGAAGCAATTCCCAACTGGCGGAGGGGGAAATGGTCGTTCTGGCCAATAGAATGAAGCTGTTAGGCTCTGTCTTCCCATTTTAAAAGTCAAATATCACTCAACTTCCATAAAATAAATAAAGTTTTTTTTTTTTGTTTTATATTATTAATAGAACTCAATTGGAAAAAAAAATTCTTGATAACTTTAGACGTGGAAGAAGTGTTTTATGTTAAACTCTCTGCTCAAAACTATGGAATACAAGGATGACAATAATCTGATCATTGTCTGTGCTATGTTACTGTCACAATGCAGCCCTCAAAGACGAAGTCTGAAAGTCAAAATTCTAAATACATCTATATATATATATATTGTAACAATGTGTATATATATACTTTGCGTAAATGGGTGTATATATACGAGTTACATGATTTTTTTTATAAATAAAATAGGAAAATGAAATTATATATTTCCCTATTTAATGTTCGAAAAAGAGTTAAAATAATAAAAAAAGTACAAACATTGGAAAATAGGTTAAAATTTTAATTACAACTTATTTTTCTTTTCTTTTTTTGTATCCTATTTCAACATATAATTCTTTCAAAGGTACATTTGATTAAAAACACTTTTAATTAACGGTTTATAATTAATTGAAATAAATTTTGTACAGACTAATTAAATAAACAATGTACTGCATAACTAATTTCGATGTAATCAAAATTGAAAAATAAGGGAACGAAAAAATGTTACTCATTAAAAAAATAAAAATCAAATGAATTGATAACGGGGGTTACAAGTCAAGCAGTAAGTGGAATCGGAAGGTATATATACTGAAATTGGTTGATATCCAGATAGATAGAAAAGTTATTATCCAGAGAATTTTATAAAAGAGCTAAACAAAAAAGAAAAACAGCAGCAGCAGAAAACGCAGAAAGTAAAGAAGCAAAAGAAAGCTAGTTAAGAAACCAAAGAACCTATACGACAGCTAAAATGACTGAATCCAACAGGGTAAAATAATATTTATCCGGTCATGCTGGTAGAAAAATGTGTGGCTAGACTAAAACTGAGTGTTCATTCTTTCCCACCACCTGTCTCCTGAACATCATTAGCCAGATGCAGTGATATATATCTCTGACTTGCCTTTTGCCAATCTTTATACCCGCCATAAATTGAATCTAAGTAATCAAATCTAGTTGTGGTTCACTAAACCAGGAGGAAGCATCCAACTACCAAGAGAAGCCCATTATGAGTCTGACAGAATCAGAAGACATGGGTGATCACCCAAATGTTGTGTTAAAACCCAGACACTATACAAAAATCCCAGGTAAATATGCTTAGACATCTTGATAAAACTTTTTAAAATTTATTTCTAGCTAGAACAGTTTAAATATCATTTCTACTTATTAATTTTTTTAAATATATGTAAATAAATGTGATTGTCTTAGGATATTGTAATTGGAATAAGTATTCATTTTTTTTATTTAAATGTTTTAAATATTCTTTACGTTATATAAATTTTTTTAATTTTAATAAATATGTATAAATTATTATATGATTTGCATTTCTCTCTCTTTTACTTTACATATGATTAAATAAATAACCATATTTTAGATTTTCTGTGATGCCAATCACATGTTTAATAGCTAGTCATGGGTCAAGCGCTTGAAGCGTCTCTTGGAGTTCAGTCTAAGTATTGGATGATACTCTAGGGTTTAAGCTCATTATAAATATCCCCATGAGATGTGGCTCGTTCCTTGCAGCCAGAAAGAGTTATCTCAGTCTGGTAAAGTGATCCTTTTAATATTTTTATTAAATCTTGGTCTGACGGGGGGGGGGGGTATGATTAATATGTAAGTATTGATCATATTTTACTCCTCTGCTTGAATATTGGGGTCTTGAAAATCATATTAAAGATTGATATGATTTAATAAAGTAAAATAATAAGTAAATAGAATAATTTGTAAAGGAAAGTTTTTTGAATTACGTTATAATATATATCACATTTATTAAATACATAATTAAATAAAACTGGAGTTTATCATAGAAAATTTATTTTACTACTACTAATACAAAGAAATATGAAGATATAACCAGCTTATACAATTAATTAGTTGCTAGTATGAAGCTTTTCTATCTTAAAATAAACTGAGCACTGATTATATATATATATGTGAGATGATGATCTGAACCACCTGATTAGTGCTGATTCAGCACAAAATAGGGATATTGGAGATCATTTATCTTTTTCACGTGTATGTGGTCATGGGTATCGGTTATATAAGATGGAGTGGATAGCTGAAGGGAGCTTGGAAGTTTATGTTCAAATCCCCCCCTCTAATTATAGCTTAATATTGATATAATAAATTTTATAAAATTAAGTCTAGTTTTGTTTATATATAAATATATTCTACTACAGGTATTAAATAATAATAACAAACATTGAACTCAATTATGATTAACTTACAATTACAAAAAATTAATTCCACAACAGAATTAATTTTTTAATACATTATTCAAACTTGAGATTATTAACGTAACACATAACTACATAAAATAGATACCTAAAAAACGAATTGGATAAATGAAATCAAAGTTAAAGCAGAATTAATTACTGCTGGTTGTTTGTTTACAATGCATCAGAAAACAGCAATAAATATTTGTATCGCCAAAAAGTTTATAAACTATATAGTGTGTGCAGTCTTAGAATTAATAATTGTTTTATTTATATACATGTTTTTAGCACATGAATTTAAATTTTAAGTGAATATTTTAATTTAATAAATAATTAATAAAAATTAATATAACTATAAAACAATAATATGTAAAATAACTTAGTGGACAGTTGAAATCTTAAATTAGATTCCAAGAGATTGTAAAAGACCTGGAAAGAGACCATATGTGAGATGGGTGGATAAAATAAAGAGGTATGCTAGATTAATGTGAAGAAGAGAGACTAGAGATCGGAGAAGCTGGAGTTAACATGAAGAGCTCTTCACCCTGCTGTGGATTGATAATGGTTGAAAATGATGATAATTCTAAGATGAATAAATTTTAAGATAATTATAAAGTATATGAATATATGTACAAACGTAATTAAAATATGAACTACACATACTTAGATATAATTAAAATAAAACGTTGTTTCTATGTAGTCATCTATATTTAAATATTTTGTAGATCTGAAGATGACTGTTGGATAGTCAAAACTGTAAATAAATAAAACTGAAGAAAAGAATATATTTGCATTGTAAAAAGTGGTGAGAAAAGATATTATTTATGTTAATAAATAATGCATAGAGGACAATAATAATAACAACAACAATTAAAAGTTAATCTAAAGAAAGTTTCATCCACACTGGGTCATAAAGAAAAATCAACTAGCAATTTCAGATTAAAATGTTGGTGAGAAAGAGATTTATTAGTTACTATAAATGTTTGTCATGAACATTAAAAACTTTCAACTGAATTCTCTTGAACTTAAAATCAGAATAGCTTCTGGCCAAAAAAGATAACCTCTGTCAGTTTTATTTTATCACAGACACTTCTTTTCTTTTTCTGATTTGTTCACATTTTATACCAACACCAGAATATCATCCTAATCAATTCTAAATCCATGATTTACATCTCTCCCCTAATGTCATTCAAAGCCAACATCAGTAGTTAATCCTCTGCACATTTTTGTTTCCCAACTTTAGTCATTTTGAGCCTTTATGACCTTTTCTTTCTTTAAACTAAAGATCCAAAATGGAACAAATGCCTAATGCTTTCAGAAGATATATCTAAAACATTTCCCCATTCATTCACATATTTCTTTGACAACCAATTTAGTATCTTGGTTTTAAAAAGGAAAACTATTTTCTGGCTTTCACTACTAATTATTTATTTTTTTCAAAATTTTGCTTCTCTTCCATATCATCTTTCTGTCTCTTATTATACTTGTAATTCTCTTATCCTAATCTTCCTTATTAATGATTTTTATATTTTTAAAGAATTATATAGTAACTAAATTTGCATTTGCTCACTATAATAAAAATAAGTAATAATAAGTCAATGAATATAAGATGGCATAATAAACAAATTTTCACAAACGTTTTTCTGACTGGCATTCGGTAGCAGCAAAATTAACTGTAAGACAACACCTATAAAGCAACATTATCTGGCATCTATCTTCAATCACTACTTGCACTAATTACTAAGAATTAGTTTGCTTAAACGTTTCAAACATTAACTTAGTAAAGATTTATTCCAGATGATAATTTCATTAACTATGGTGGAGCATGCTTTCGGCTGGCGATTCATAGCATTCATGGGGTGGCTGGTTATTGAAGCAGTCGGATCTGAGTTCGATCCTAGCTTCATGTTATTTACCCTAATACTAACCTTAAATTTCCGATGCAATGGGGCTTTATACGTTCAATCCACGCTAATTTCCATAATGAATAACTTATTTCAAATGCGTAGTAAAATTAATTAGTTTAGTTTAAATTTGATCAATTCTCTAAATAAATTCATGATAAAATATTCATGAATTTATATATATTAAATTGCGTGGATTGTGCGTATATATATTTGTAAATATTAAATATATATAATTGTTCGAAAGTTTCATTGCGTCGGGAATACTTGTTTTTTTTTCACCTTTAAATAATTTGTAAAGTTTCGTAGATTAAAAGCTACATTCCTTCGATAAGCTTTAAAATTCTTAAAAACAATAGTAAAATTTTATGAATTGGAAAAAGATAAGGATTCATTTTTCTAATTAAATCATTTTCAAATCTTAAGAATTCATTTTCAATTAGAGAAGGAATTCAAGCTAATTAGTTTAAAAGCCTTATCGAAGGAATGTATTTGAAAACAACTAATTATAAAAAAACACATTGATAATAAAATGAGCGCTAGCCTTAAGGCATCTGGACAATATATATAGCCCTGAAAAGTCAGGAGGAAAAAAAAGCTAGCTTTGTTGTAGAGTAGTGCAGTGAACTCTGTGCGTATAAAAATTGTATTTCATCATGATAGAGGGCTAGAACATCAGGAATCTGGCTATGGTTCCTAAAGTCCCGAGAAATCTTCAATGGAGCTGCTGAACCTTTTTCCGGACCGATCATTCTGCTAAAATTATGAAAGCTACTAAAATACTGTTCCAGTAGTCAACCAATGATGCCTACGTTTTCAACAACTTGGAGATGTAACTTAAGGACCAGCGGAAGGGGTAATATATTTCTATAATGAACGTTAAACTTTCTGGCCAGTTCGAACTTTATTTTACACTCCTCCTATTTAAGAGCTCTTTATTATTTAATGTAAAAATCTTTATAAAATGCTACTATAAATTTATATTGTAATTCTTTCGATCTCTAGTCTTTAAACTTTTTCTTTTCTTACCTGGCGGTTCGTTTAACATATTATATATATGTATTTATCGTGTGATTTATTAATGCTATTTAAAAATTATATGCCAATAATCTTTCAACTCGATGAGCTCCTCTGTTCTATTTGCCTCATGCAAATATTATAATATTAATTTCAAATAGTAATTCTCGCCCATTAGAACTAAATTTGAAAGTTCTATTAATCATCGAGTCGAAAGAAAATATTACATGTTTATTATTTTTATAATTGGCTAATAAACTATTAGCTCCGTTTTTCACCTATGTCCCCAGCTCCTAAGTTACAAGTGTTTATATATATTCATATAATGTTAAAATGGTATTTTCTTGCTTCACTAATGTTGATTTATTAATTCAAATATAATGTTAAATGTTTTTATTGCAAAAAGGGCCGATAAAGGGTTAAATAGATTTTAATTCAACTTTTGTTGTTATTTTGTATTAAGATTCAGGAAGAGCATGATATTAGGGCATAATTAATATAGTTTCCAAATATTTTCAAATAAGTTTTCTTAAAAGCCCGTTTGACTTTAATTAATTGGTCAAGTCATCATGTAGAGCATTCTACATGGGTTTTATTTTTCAACGATGACTATCAAGTCATCATCATCGAACGTTGCTGACGTAAGGCAATCTTCCGCTCCGTTAGGCTGGTCGGTGATCATATTCTCTTATTTAAATTTCTAGAGGAAGAAAGTACTTCCTTTCCCATTCATTAGTCAAAGGGCGTAAGACTTGCCAAATGCAAGCCACCATAGGACTTCGATCATCGACTAGCGATCATCTTTCAATTTTACTCTCTGCCTTGTAATTCGTCAGTACCGTTGCATCTTTGTTCCGGTAAAACCCGCTCCGTGCTCGTAATTCGTGATGAAGTGATTTAAATTAAAGTCGAACCAATTCTCAAATATATTTAGTTTAAATCAGTTTTCAAATCAAGATTAAAGTTATGCCTTAAAATACGTTTTGCTCTTCATGAATAGATTTCCGAATGTGAAAATAAATCTCACATTCCACCGTAATAAAATTAGAGCAATCATTTCCGTTCTTAATGAATACCTTTATCTGCCTTTATATTTCTCGTTGGGGGCATAGACATAGAATCCCATGTTGTGTAATACTTGTTGGCATATGATAAGGACCGCCACTCTTATTATATTTATAAATTCTTTTAAAGACTAGAGGTAACTAATTCAATCTATATTTTATTGAACAAAACAAATTATTATTATTATTAAATATTTTCTAACATACTTGGTTTCTTAGTTCATCATTCTTTTTATAATTATTTAAATGTTAATACTCGCTGTCTGTGTTGGCAACCCGAACATACATGTGATTCGATTTATAAAATTATTCAAAGTATATAAATTCTTAGATATTAGTGTTACTCAGGAGTCTCTAGTCCTCACCAACCGTTGAGCTAGTTCTTGGCGCATGGCACTGTGCCGTCGATTTCTGCTATCTGAGCTGTTGGGTTGGGTTTGAATTCAGTTTTGGTTCGCCTGAGTTTGAATCCGATTTGACTTGCGGTGGTGGTGGATTTCGACCGGTACATTATAGTGTAGCATTTAAACGTACAATGCTAATTTATTTAAATTAGTAATTTAAATATTCCATTAGTTTGAGAATTGGACACTATTTTTTTATTAATGGCCTGGTTCTTATTAGCAATAAACCACACTTCTTTCATTTTATATTTTCTGTTGTCTCGTTCCACGCAAACAATTTTAGCATTTGTCGGGTTGAAAATGTAGCCAGATTTTTGCTCATGCTCCCAGAAAATGGATTTATATTCAGAAAGTTATTTTTAGTTCGCTTATACAAATATCTATGTTGAGAGACTCTGGTGGCTATATTTGTCCTTGATTCACCATAATATACAAATTTGCAAGCGGCATTGCTGCACTCAATTTTGTATAAGACCTGAGGTGTTTGATCCTGGGATATTTTGTCTTTGGTATTATTTAGTAGTCCGTTCAAGTTTGAAGGGAATTCAAAGACATGTTATATGTAGTCGTGCAGATCTTTATTTTGTGTGAAAGCTTTGGTTTTTATGGTATATTTATCCATGGTTTATTATATACTGAGGGTAGTTGTGTTTGTTTTATTTTATTATAGAATTTCTTAATCGTTTTTTATTAAAGTATTTCCGCTGTAGCTTATTTTACATAAATCACTTATATGGGTCTCCATATTAGCTTTATAATCTGCTTTACATTTACAGAGTCTAAGGTTCCTATTTAAGAAACTTTTTATTCCATGACTTTGTTTGTCATGGGTGAGAGAACGAAGGGGTTAGTTAACATTCAAAATGTTTAAGCAAACTAATTACAACCAGCAAGCATCACATGATCTAAAGCTCCTCACTGACGAAGGCCACAAGCCAGAAACTAGTCTGGGGATATTGGATGAGTAGGCATTAGATAGGGATTTTACGCACAAGCCTTCTGGCGCCCATTGATTACTCTGTTTAGCACAGGTGGCACTACTATATGGAGTTTTGCTTTGCTTTGTTTACAAACTAATTACAAATAGGATAAGAAAAAGAACTTGAATATTAATAGTAGGAGTTATGCAATGTATTGCATTCTAGTGGAATGAGAAATGAGTTTGGAAAAAAAAAAAAGTTATGATAATTTAGTATACATATACATATTTTAATTACAGACATCATAACGATACAAATTCAAGAAATAAAAAGATTCGTTTAATAATTTAATTTTACATATAAAATAGACTTCAAGATTTACACTGCAAATACTTTCATTCCTTCAAATGAAGATGGAAAATGATCTTTGATTCTTTTGATTATTTGTTTTATTACCATTACTGCAAAAATGAATACATTCTAATCAAAATAAGCACTCATGTAGTCTTTATCATTTTTTTAACAATAGCAACAGTAGTAACAGCAGCAGCAACAATATCATCATCAACAATAACAACAAATGAACTCATATAAATGAATGAAGTTTTAAGGATTGCATCAACACTAAAATAATCTTTAATTTTAAAATTAAAAACTTCTTTTAAAAACTAGTTTTTTTGGGATTGGAAATAGGAGAGGTATAAACAATTAAATTCTTATATGTATACGCATATGTATATGCCACATCAATTAAAAATAAGTTTTAATATATGCAACAGGACTTGCATACATCTTAAAAACATGGTGGATCTGCCTGACCTTAGATCCTTTGACATGAACTTACCTGATAACGCAAGAGAAAACCTAACAATTACATCAATGGTAGGCAGTCAGCTCACAGACGAGAAAAAGAAGACATACAGCAAAAAAAGAAAGATTAAGAAAACCAGACTAAGAGACAGAAAAAAAAAATTGAAAATAAGAATGATACAAACAATGAGAAGATAAAATCAGAATAGTTCAAATATATACTTTAAAACTCTCATATGGAAATAGACTTGCATATTATGTATCATTTATGACATCATGTGATCTAATAATAGTCATTAAAAAATAGATAGTGAATTCAGGACATGGAAGTAATACAATTTTTGGTTTTAATCCTTTAGCCATGCACACCGCTTGATGGCATTGTTTATTTGCAAAATCACAAAATGTAACGTTACTGGGCTGTCTTTTTTTGAATTACTTAATGTTGCATCTTTTACTTTTAATTTCTAATTTTTATTGCTTATTTTAAAATTGTTTTTGTTTTACCTTTTTAAAACATTTTTTTTTTTTTCTGAAACAGTTTTCAAGTGAAATCGAGAAAATAAATAAATAAAAAACACCTTTTCACAACTTTCCAAAGAAACTATGACACGGAGCGCTTTACGTAATGGAATTTACGAAGCAACATTATTTTATAAAACATTAGCATTACCTTTTTCTGAAATGCATTAATTACTTTTTCCAATTACATTATAAATGTCAGTGCGTAGCTCTGGAAAGTGCAGGGCCCAGGACCTGATGTTTTTGACGATCCAAAGGATTGTCCAATAGATACACTAGTCTGAGTAAACCAAGCTTATGATTTACAAAACAACGTGCAACCTCAGCCATTTCATTTGTCTCGTAGCTGTTCTCCCGCAAACGTGCCTTTTTGCATGAATTGTCAAACTGTGCTTGTCAGTACCCTTATACAATTTTTTCTACCTTGCAAGCTGTGTAGGGAAGCACGGCAATGGGCTTACAATTCTACTATGTAATACTATATCAGGTAGGGTGTAAGATCATTACTTCGAATGCAGATTACAAGAGTTATGGTCAGTTGAATTCCATACACCCTCACGATATGGTAGCGATATCTGAAATGTGCGCATTCTGCATTGTGTCGCGAAGCACATCAGAAGGCTGTAATATCTGTGTGCTAAATGCAATATAAGCCCGCTAACGGCTTTTATGAACAGAACTGTTTTATAGGTCGTAACTTGGGCCATGTAAGCGGCATTTTTTTATGTGATTTTTCACATAATACAACACCATCAAGCACCATCAAGCGGTGCGCACGACTAAAGGATAAATACCCAATTTTCTTCTTATTCCTTTTCTAATGTATTGATTTCTATATTTATATATACCATTTCCAATTTTTTTATACACTTCAACAATACTATTTTTTATATCAAAATTTTATTCTTACAGTTTCGACTGTCCTGCAGTCATCATCAGAGTTCTTTAAAATCCTATTTCTAAAAACCAACTCAACCAACTCCAACTTTCTTATACATTTCAGTAATACTATATTTTTTATATCAAAACTTTATTCTTACATTTTCAATTGTTCTGTAGTCATCATCAGAGCTCTTTAAAATCCAAGCTCTGATGATGACTGCAGGACAGTCGAAACTGTAAGAATACAGTTTTGATATAAAAAATACTATTGTTGAAGTGTATAAGAAAGTTGGAAATGGTATGATATGTAAATAATAATTCCTTCAGAAAAGATGGTTGCATTTTCTTAATAATTGCTTCTTTCTTCATGGGTAAATACTCATTGATCAAGTCAGATTAGCTGGTATTTTCCTTCCCAACATCAAGAACTAATTATAATTAGTCAGTCATTTCTCAACCAACCATGGATGGTTATGAAGTGACTTAAATTGATTAACTGAAAAAATCTAAGCTTGCTTGAGAGATCTTCAAGTATTTAAAAAATCTTCAATCTCCATCAGGATTAAAACTTATATCATGTTTTGGTGCAAAAATGTATTTATCTCTATATTGTTCTTTCATCATTAAAAAATAAAACTCACTAGCATAAAAAAAATAATCCTGCCAAATAATGTTATAAAGCAGTGTATAGATGATTATAACTACTGAAATAACAAGTAAAAATAGCTATATTACAATATTTTATTATCATGCAATGTCTTACAAAAATTGTCAATAGGCTTATAATAAAAAAATCTGAAAACAATAACTGGTTTGACAGAATCAGACTCAACATAATATCTAAGTCATATCATCTAAATTATCAACCCATAAAACAAAGGAAATTTTTTTTATCAGATTAATTTACCTTTTAATCATCACATCATATTCTTCTTTGGTTGGAAGTGGTGGTTCATAGCTCACTTTCCATATCATGTGACGAATTTTATCTAAACAGTCAGCCACATTCAGGATCTGAGATCTTGTCTTTTCAGAGCTAATAACAAGGCAACCTTCTTTGTTGATCTTGGTTTTATACTGGAGAGAAAAAATAATAATTCCAACAATAATAATTATGTAATACTCCATGCTACCGAAATATTAATTTAATTCATATAAGTAATATTAATTTAATTCATATAAAATCTAATTGCAGATTTTAGAAGTTAGCGCTATTATTTAATTAACCAAAAAAACATTTCTACGAAACCATGCTACCGATTGCCTCTTTCTTTGTCCGGTCGAACACATCTCATCGGACGGATCAAGCTACGCCCGTCGATGGAATATGACCAAGGAATAAGGACGGTAATCATATCTCTCCTCATGAACTATTCATTATGCTACCCTTTTTGTCCATACTTTTTTATAATTGCTTTCTTGAATATTTATGAAATGTTTGCTTAATGATATTTATAATGTAACTATTTTTATTAGACTAGTTAGATATATGTATATGTGATCATCTATCTAGATATTTAACCCCTTTTTCTTCGCTATTCTTCATTACTCCCCATGTGTAAATATTTTAATTTTATTGCGGTTAAGTTTATTAGTTAATTGTTCATATAAAAATCCCTTTCCAGTTTTATTCATACTTGTAAAATTTAGTACGAGTAAGTTTCCTTTTTTTTTGTTTGCCAATTTGATCTCCTCGATAACGCTTCTGTTGTCCGTCATTAGCTTCTTACGTATGTCAGATTTAGCGATATACACTTTAAATGATTTTAAACTCTATTTTAGTGCAAAGCAATTAGAAACTGCTTTGCGAAAGATTTTTATTTATTACACCTTATCGAGCAGATTCGAGTTGACAATGTTTAATAAAACTGGGAAGGAAAGATTTAGACCGCAAGCATATTAATCGGGTTTTCATTGTTTCATAAGTTATTCATTAATTTAGGGGAATAGCGGAGGTCATTAAATCATTATTCTTAATATTTTAAAGTCATTAATTAAATATCTATTCTTTAACTAAAAAGCTTCAGTTTCCTAATTTTATTTTCCTGCTTTATTTTTACTTTGCAATGATCCAGGCACGCAAAACACATTTCTTAGTACTTTTACACACATTTAACTATTTAGCTCCTTAGGATTTCCCGTCCATGTCTCTACCGCTGTTGCTAAGCTTTGTGGCCGGTTGAAAAATAATTTATGTATGGCTCAGATGGTGTTGTTGGTTCGTAAATTAGCCTCGAGAATAGGCGAAATAGGGCAGAGGTTATAGTATTCTTGATTTAATATCTCGCGTATGGGTGGCTTCGAGGTACTTTCGCTTAGGATTCGAACTAGGTTAAACCAGCATACATAATCTGACTGTCACAGTAGATTTTTTTTTTTCCGCATTCTGGCGTCCATCGTGTGGCTATTTGAAATTTTCCACACCCTGTAGGCAGCGTTTATGTTTTAAATAATATATATATATGTAGAATTTTTTTTGTCCTCGGATTTGTACGTATATATATAGTGATTGTTTTAGATAACACGAATAATTGTTAATTATACGTGAATTTTTTGCTTCAAGTTGTCGCAGTGGGACGAATGTCATTTTTAAAAAAAAAAAAAAATTTTTTTTTAGTACCCTGAGAAGTTTGTTTTGGTCTAATATATTTATATAAAAAAAAATATATATATAATTTTTTCTGAGTCTTGTTTCCTAATGTGAGCAAACGTCATTTTTTAAAAATTAATTAAAAAGTTAAAGGTGTCATAAAGTAAAATTTTTTTTTCCGAGTTGTGTATATATGAAATGAATGTTTTACATTTAGAAAAGTTAACACTCCGTTAGTTTTTTTTATATATAGTGGATATATATTAATGAGTATAGATATCAGAGTTATAGCAAGATTTTTTTTTCCGAATGAGTAGTTTTGTCGATGGCCAGTTGCCATATTGTTGTTTATCGTATAAAGTATATACCTTCCATGAGGCGGAAGTGTCAAATATATACCCACCCGCCCTCCCTTAAAATAGCTTTCGTACTTTACGTTACTTTAGTAATGCTTAGATCTGAGAAGTCTTAATATAATAATGTTTTTTTTTTCGAAATATAACATTTTAGTTAAAGGTACAAATAGATAATAGAATTATGTTTCCGTTGTACAAATTTTTGTAAAGATTAAAATTGATAACATTCTTTCGTTAATAGAAATTTTTGTAAGATCAAAAGTTTGATAAGTTCAAACTATAGTGTTTCACTTTCTCTGCGTTAGTTTCCTTAATTAAATCAATAATTTTAATCATGCAGAATTTTTTTTTTCACTTTTAAATATTTTGAAATTACGTTCCGTGCAAACAATAGATATAAAATAACTTTGTTTCAATAATAACAAACTTAATTGTCAACTTTATGAAAAGTAAATGCGTATGTTCGTAATAAATATATATATTAAAAGATATATTTTGGTATAACATATATGTCAGCCACCCTTTAATTAAGATTTTTTTTTCCCATTTCGGATTATGCTATTGAATCATGTATTGAGTAACCGTTAGGTGAAGCCCTTGTTTTTTTAGTCACCATGTTTGGTGAAGACCCTTAGAGTAACCGTTTAGGTGAAGACCCCTTACATTGTAAAGTTCTCGATTGCTGTGTAGCCTGAAATAATAGGTCTATTTCCGCAATCATTGTTTCCCTGTCATAGTTGCGACCAGCGTTTACTAGCCTGAAATAATAGGAGTATGCGGTTGGCAATTTGACATCTTTTTAATAAATTCATGTACATGATAATAAAAGAAATATTTGTATAGGTATATCTGTTTGTATATTTATATGTAGCCATATATATGCTTATTTAATGATGTACATATTCATATATATGGATGCATATGGTATACACTTCGTTATAGTTCGGTAAAACCCGTTTTTATATAAATTTTTTTTAAACAGTTTTGATTTCAATGCGTGATTCTGTAAAATTGCTTGATAATTGTTCATCAATTTCGGGTTGTGACCAAAATGGTAGTTGGTTTCGATCCCAGGTTCATAATTCGGAGTGGCAGTTATCATGGGATTTTACTTTTATTTTTAATCTTTTGTGTATATTTTGTTTTGTTAATCATACTTTGGCTGTTTGAATTTTTTTTTTGTGTCTTGACCAAAATGGTAACTGGTTTCGATCCCAGGTCAGACAAATTACCGTACTTAGTTGTTATACGTCTTAGATTTAAATAATATTGTGTCATTTAAAATAGCATTTACTTATTCATGCAGAGATTATTTTTTTCGTTTAGCAGAATCAAATTAAATTTTTTTTAAAGTGAACTGAAACGCAAAGTAAAATTTTAATTGCATTGAAACTTTATAAACCCTTATAAATGTGTGCTTGGATCATTATCCATTAATATGTATATTTGATATGGCCATTGTCTTGTCGACTGGCGCCCTTCTCAAATAAATTTGTCGGCAAGTGCAATCTCTCATATCGGATATCAAATAAACCAAACTATAGTAGATGATCAAATAACAATGTATGCATAGTGAGCCAAAATAATTTTTAAACATGACTTACGTATATTTTGCTCACATATATTTTTATATATATATACTTGTATTAATGTAAATGCATTTTTTTAGTTGTTTCAGGTGTCAGAGAAAGCCAGGTCAAGCTGTAAGTGTGTTATTTTAATTATATTGGGACAAAATAGCAGTGATATTTTAATGAAATATAACAATAAATAAAGTGAGGTGACTAATATGTAGTATAAATATTAAAGACAGACACGGCAGGATTTTATATATATTTTCATGTACAAACAGATACATATAGGCATAGGGTTAAGATAGGACCTCGTAAGGTAGGCAAAGTTAAATTTCTGAAAACATACAAATAAAACAGATAGTTGGAACTTAGAATAGTGACTCATTTTAGAAAGAAATAATTTTTTTGTGTTAATAACTAGTATAAAAATATACTTATCCAGATTGTTTAAAGACAAACACATTTTACAAAGTGAATGTTATATAATGAAATAGCCAATATTAGGCAAAAAATGGACCAACCGAAGAAAGTTGCAGATTATGACAGCGATGAGGAGGTAATGCTCAACCTTCCAAATGCAGCAACATCGACTCATAATGAACAAAAATACAATTTGGAAGATCTCATCAAATAAATGAGAGACGAAAATGAAATGATGATGAACATGTTTCAAGAATTCATGAATATTACATCGCAAAGATTGAACTGTTTAGAGGCACATATGGAACACCATCAAGAACAGAGTATTGTGACAGAAGCATCACAAGAAGATGATACTCAAAAACAAGACTACACTGATATGAAATCCTATACTGATATGAAATCATCGAGTGATTATGAAACAGGTGAAGCCATTCACCAGTTGGACTTCTCTGAACAAATGAATGAGGATAGTAAAAAAACAGACTATCAACAGCTGTTGAACCAAATCCAGGTGCAACAAGGGAGTGAAATCTTTACTGCGACAATAATCAATACTATAACTCCTGTGGCAAAGATTAGCAACATAAAATGTTTTAAAGAAGAACCGGGTGGGAACCCTAGACACCACCTTGATAGCTTGAAAATCTGTCTCCAAGTCCAGAACATGACTGAGCAACAAAAGAAGGCAAGGGATAAATTAAGACGTACAACTCGGCATCGCAAGAACCGAAACCGGCAATATAAATTCAGGAAAGGAAACCAAGCATGGCTAAGAGACCTTAAGCCAAGTAGTAAAGCATGGAGGAAAGTTAAAAAGTTCTTCCCAATATATAAAGGTCCATATGCATTAAAAAAGAAGTGTGGAGAAAATGCTTTTCTCCTGAAAAATAGTCACAGCATACAAAGACAATACAATGCCAGAAACTTAAAACCTTGCATACCACCGGACCCCGGAAAATATGCAAATTAAAATAGATACATACCATGTTAGACTAAATACAACACAGACCCGATTTAAGACACAGAAGATTGAATTATGGATAAACCGTTAGATATAATAAAGTAAAGAAAACACCATAGTGTAACGGTCAGGTTTGTACATTTGCTCAACAGATTGAGAGTCCAAGCCAGAGAACCAAAAGCTGACCAAGTCGGGATAGTAATACCCTACGTCTGATCATACCTTAACTCTCTCACTCGTGCTTCCAAGTCAACCCATCGCGAATGACATGCCAGAGGCTACACTCGATATCTCTTTGATCACGTTCCAGCAATAGCAAAGCAGTAAAACATGAGACATTCCCCCCTTATTACATATTCTATTATATACCTTAACTAGTGATTCATAAGATAATGAGCAAGCAATGAGACTGAGACAAATTTATATTTCATAAATTTAATATAACAATAAATACTCAAGCATAGTAGGTTGTGTACAGCTAGCTCACACGCAGGTGAGTGGATTCTCAGGGTTATAAATAATAATACAAAGCAATGAATGCATGCTCAGAGTTATAAAACAATATTATTACAAAGCATTCAATGTGTTCTCAGGGTATAAAATAATAGTATAAAGCATTGAGTGGATTCTCAAAGTTATAAAATAATATTACAAAGCATTGAGTATGTTTTCTCATGGTATAAAATGATATTACAAAGCAATAGACTCTTAGTAAGCTTATGTCATCTTTCATGTTGTAATTCATGCCATGTTTTATATGTTTGAAATCGGTTATAGTTAGCTAGAGTAATCGAGTTGATGGATAAATGCTAGATATTACTAATACGTTGAAGATTATATCATTGTTGCCAAGTTTAAAATATTATAATGACTAAGTTTAAGATTATATTATAAATATATTCAAAATCATATTATAGATATTTGCGTGACATAATATTGTTATACAGATAAACGCATTAACTCAGATTCTAGGTCGGATCAAAGCCGAAGTCACTTTCTAGGGAAACTGAACTGAGATGTGGTGGAAGGGGAACGTCAGATTCTAGTGCGTTAGAAACTATATTATCAGATAAGTGCGGCTCGAATGCATTCTTAATGGGGTTTATTACCTAGTAAACGGTTCCCTAACCGATCTGCTTGCTACAATGGAAGAGGCCTTTTTATTAAGAACAGAAGATTGGCTTATAAGCCCTTGGTTTCGTTATATAAGAATAAATGTCACATTTGCCTAAACTTTCGAGGCGTGACTTGACGAAATACGAAGAACTGTCGCAAGTGGCCTAAACTTTCGAGGCGTGCCTGGACGTGGAACAATCTTGAGATGGGCCATTATAGACATAGCAAGTAGATATGCATTTTTATGCAAATTAGCAATACATTCGCAACGCTAAATTAATATTTAATAAATTTAATTACGCCAAAATCTTAGCTTCTTCAGTGCTACTACCACCGGTCAGTTCATAACTGAGATTATTAAATGATAAAATGATGGCGATAATGAGAATCTGATTTAAGGGTTTTCTGCATAGCTACTTATAGAACTGGGGACATTAGTTATAGAGTATAACTAGATCTAATATCAAACGGATTGTTAAATAATAAAATGTGAGTTATAAAATAGCTCACGCAAATTTTGATGTTTAAATAAATTACACATCTTAAATAATTCGTCAAAATAGACCTTACTAATAATGAAAAATGGGTTTTAACTAACGATTTCAAATCTATATTTTAAATAGCTTGTGTGAAATATACTTTTTCAGATAACTGGCAAAATACATATTTTAAATCATTTACGCAAATATAATTCTTAAATAACTTGGGCAAAATCTGCGTTTTAAATAGCATACGCAATATACGTTTTAACTAACTTTAGCAACACTTTATATAACTTTAGAAAAGACGCGTTTTAAATAATAGACGCTAAATATACCTTTTAAATAACTTTAGCAAAACCTTTTCATTTTCAATTAACTGGAGAAAAGCGTTTTAAATAATATACGCAAATATACATTTTTAAATAACTCTAACAAAACATTTTCATTTTCAATTAACTTGAGAAAAGATGCGTTTTAAATAATATACGCAAATATACATTTTAAAATAAGTTTATCAAAAGATTTTAAATAACTGGTTCGATTCACTCTAGCACAAATATAATTCAGAAAAGAGTCTTAGCTATATTCTTTATATCGCAATATTGATATAATAAAAGTAATTGCTCACTCCCCTCCCCCCAATAATTTATTAACACACCAGACTCCGTTCTGATAAAAACACAGCATAAATCAATAAACATGAAATTAAAATATAAGAATTGCATAAAATGATCGATAAGATAATAATTTAGACATAAAAATTTATAGTATGGTTTTATAGAAACTAGATGTGTGTGATTATTTAAATTATTAATGATCAACGGCTACTTAAAGTTATTAATGATCAAGCAAGAATTGAGGGTGTTCTAAGATTTAAACCATTTTACGATAAACATTTTAGTGGAACATTTAGAAATATTATAAATTATGTGATTTATTTAGCTAGCTTTCATTTAATATACGTTTTAGTTAGGAAATGTAATATTTTGTAGAAAGGATTTACCGGAAAGTCTTTAAGGTCTTGTTCATTGCGCTTCTCTTTATATTCAGTCAGGCTGGGCTTCTCTTAGGTTTTAGTCTGGATGTAACTTCGTGAATTTATCTCGGTGGCAGCTTTCTCCATTTCTCTGATCAGGAACTATCTGGTCTCTCGGGTACATCTTTCTTACAGTGATGGGCATGGTGGAGGTCTTCTTTCATCGGTAGCCGCTCGTGGAAGAGCAAACGGCTGTCTCTGTGTCCTCTAGCCAACGGTCATTTTATAGCAGCTTGGATGATGGGTTTTTTTAGATTTAGCAGTCTAAACGGCAGGAACAGTTTTCTTAGTTAACTCTGGTCTTCGGAAATAAAATTTGGTAGCAAGCACAAATTTCTCAGCAACAAAAAAAAAATTAACACGGATGATGATGGATGGAAGAGAGAGGTTTTTTTTTAATGCTTATTTTGGACCCTTTTTATATATTTTTGACAGGTAACCTCCTACTTCTGAGTCTGCCACATCACGAGATGACCAGTTCGAATTAGCCCTTAACCAAATATCCAGTTTAGTAAAATATTAAATATAGCTAAATCTGGACTTGGAAAGACTCTATTGTTTTAATTGACTTCGGTTTTAAAAGATATATTTCCAAGATAAAGGATCACAAGCAATTTGTATAGATTTATGCCTGACTGAATATTATAATTGGTCTTGGTTATCAATTTTAAATAGGTCAAATTTTAGCCAAAGATTTATTTTTAGGACGAAGTGTTAAAACTGATAAAACTTTCTGCTTGTAATTTTAAGCAAACAAAAGAATTGAAAACTTGGAATTAGTCAAAATGAATACTGACTTAAATAATTATTTAGAAAGAAATATTGAAAATTAAGTAATATTATAAATTTAAATTATGCTGCTATATAGATAAATTAATTATAGTTATGTTTATTCAGTTTTAACAAATCGAACAGACTATGCTCGTATATAAATATTTGAGATTGTAATTTTATATTAATGGGACGATTATATACGCACATACTCGCAATATTATAAGCAAAGTTTTTAAAATTTAAGAAATACACGCCATCTGAGTACAACAAATATATACTATTATCAAAGATAATAGGTGAAACAGGTGTAACCGTTTCAATAGGTAGTAACAAATTAAATATTACAGCAAATAAAGAGTAGGTTTGAACTCACCTGGCACAAAATTCTTACCTCTGACCTGAAGCAACAGCATTTTTTTTTAACATTTTTTTTTTTGCTCACTAACTATTGGGAAATGAAGCAATGGATCTGAAGTCCAATCCATGCTTCACATCTTCCTATAAACTTAATTAGTATTGTAGACCTGAATTAAGTTTATAGTCCAATATCAGCAGGGTTTTGCATTAGAGTTAAAAATAATTATGCTTATTAAATGTGTATTACATTTAAATATTTTGTTTTAAATAAATTTCATTCTATTAAGAAAAATTGCTTAACCTATTAGTCAAACATATATATACATCTAGCGTATATATATGAGTTAATGCAAAATTCTGCTGAAATAAAATGCTTATTCTACTATAAAAAAAATAATAATATATTGTTGTTAAAATTTTGTTAAAATATTTAGTATGATTTGATTTTGAGATAAGCCCACCAACATTTCTAAAAGAATGTATATTTTAATTAGTTAAGCCCATGCAAGTCAAATTAAAGATGGCCTTCTCTTTCTTTCTTTTTAGTTAATAGAATTCAAACTTTAAAGAAAGAAATTTAGAGTAAAAAAGTAAAAGTTATTTTTAGAAAATGTTGCTTTGAAACAAAGGAGCATGGGGAGGCTTATCAAGATCTCAGATCATACAAACAATAGAAGGTAGCTGACAGAGAGGTATAAATAAAGGTGAGAACAAAAGACTAGATTATTCAGATTTTTCCTTTGGAAGGATTCATTATTTCAGATTTTTCTTTTTGAAGGAGTCAGATTATTCAGATGTTTCTTTTTGAAGGATTCAGATTATTCAGATTTTTCCTTTGGAAGGATTCAGTATTCAGATTTTCCCTGTGAAGGATTCAGATTATTCAGATTTTCCTTTCGAAGGATTCCGTTGATTCAGATTTTGCTTTTGAAGGATTCATTCAGAGTTTTCTTGCTGGTTATTCCAAGTTTTCTTGAGAGTGCATTCATATTTCTTTTTGGAGAACTCTCTCCGATTTGCTTCACATTTAGCTTGTGCTCAAAAAAGTTATACAGCTGTCGTTTTCAAATAATGGAGAAGTTTGAACATGCTCCAGTTAAAAGCCATAGTATTTTGAAGGAAATGAATATGCTCGGCTAGGCAAATAAATAGCTTTGCCTATCGCCGAGGTCCCTGAATACCATCCAAAATGCCATAGTATCCACTCAATAGTCATCTGAACTCTGTGCCGTGTCTGGAGAACTTTTCGTGAAACCATACTACATTTTTTCATTGTCCGTACAAATACCTGTCGACGGTCGGATCAAGCCACGAACGCCGTAGGGAACATGACCAAGGAAAAAGGACGGTAATCGTATCTCCTCTATTGAACTATTTCTTATGCTACCTTTTGTTCATATATTTGTTTAATTGCTTCATTGAATTATATGTATTTGTTAGGTAACCATTTTTATTAGACGAGTCTTAATTATATATATATATTGTGTGATCATCTATCTATATTTAACCTTTTTCCCTTCGCTATTCTTCTTTACTAACCTGTGTAAATATTTAGTATTCCATTGCGGTTGAGTTAATAGTTAATTTTTGTTCATTTAAAATCTCTTTCCAGTTTTATTCATGTTTGTTAATTAAATACGAGTCAGTTTCTTTTGTGTGCCAACTTGATCTCTTTGATAACGCCTCTTTTGTCCGCCATTAGCTTTACGTATATCTGATGTAACTATATATGTTTTAAATAATTTTTAAACCCTGTTTGTAGCGCAAAGCTATTAGAAATGCTTGCGAAAGATTCTTTTTTTATCGTACGTTATCGAGAAGATCGAGTTGACAATTTTTAATAAAATTGGGAAGAAAAGAGACCGCAAACCTATTAATCTGTTTTTATTGTCTAATTAGTTTGTTTCATTAATTTAGGGGAATAGCGGAGGCCATTAAATCATTATTCCTATTTTAAAGTCATTAATTAAAGATCTATTATTTAACTAACAAGCTTGACTTTTGCTAAATTTGTTATAAATTTTATTTTACTTTTCAATGATCCAGGCACGCATAACGCAAAACACCCATATTTCTTAGTATTTTTACACACATTTAACTAACTATTTAGCTCCGTAGGTGTTCCCGTCCATGTCTCCCGCTGATGCTAAGCTGTCGCCGGTTGAAAAATAATTTATGCATGGCTCAGATAGTGTTGTTTGTTTGTGATCAGGCCTCGAGAATAGGTGAATGGGCAGAGGTCATAGTATTCTTGATTTAATATCTCGCGTATGGGTGGCCTCGAGGTACTTTCGCCTAGTATTCGAACTGGGTTAAACCAACATACATCATCTGACTGTCACAATAAACTACTAAAGGTAAGCTATACTCAGGATTTAGGCATCCATAACATCTTCACCCATTAATAATAAAGATATCATATTACAATCATATTTTGTGTCTTTTATACATATACATATTTATTTATCTAATTAGAAGGGGGAAAAGTCTCTCTCAAGTTATATTAGCAAAAATCAGAAATAGAATGAACCATCTATTGCACTTTAAATGGCACATTCTGTTCTTGATCCTTGATAACAATGTTATTTATTCATAGACTGAGGGAGGTGGGTTTACTCCCTTTAATCACTCATATATTAAGGTAAGTCAATTTCAAGTGAACATTATTAAATTATTAATCACATGATCACCATCTCTTATACTAGTACATAATTGTTTATAAACAAGGCGAAACTCTCAAATACAGTAGTGCCACCCTGTGCCAACCAGAGTAATCAATGGATGCCAGAAGGCTTGTGCATAAAATCCCTATCTAATGCCTGCTCATCCAATATCCCCAGACTAGTTTCTGGCTTGTGGTCTTCGTCAGTAAAAAGCTTTGGATATGAGAGCACTGCACCTAGATCTTAGGATCCTAAGATCTAGGTGCAGTGCTCTCAGATCCAAAGCTCCTCACTGATAAAAGCCACAAGCCAGAAACTAGTCTGGGGATATTGGATGAGTAGGCATTAGATAGGGATTTTAAGCACAAGCCTTCTAACATACATTGATTACTCTGATTGGCACAGGGTGGCACTACTGTATGGAGAGTTTTGCCTTGTTTATAAACATTAAATTCTGCTCAATTGTTAAAAAGAGGTTATTAAAAGTTAAATTCTACCTCTATCCTTCTTTAATTGATTAATAATAACAATAATAAACCACTACTCAGAAACAAGTATGGCCATTCCATCTCCAAAAAGAAACAAACAAAGAAAGGAGAAATAACGGAAAAAAAACTAATATAGAAATGAGTTTTATGATGACTATATAAACAAATTTGTAAACACAAGTATATCCTCATATAGAACATGCTATTCCATTTTTGATTACTTTATATTTAATGTTGTTGTCTTTTAATTTCTTCAGTGGAAAACTTTTTTTTTTTTTAATCTTTCAACACCATGTCTAATTGTAGCTCTCCAACGCATTGTATTATTTGCCATATCTTCCCAATGGAAACAATTGACATTACACTTCTTTAGATTATCTTTGAAATAATCCTTATCATCACCAGAAGTGGAAATTAATGAAGTCCATTATACTGTATTTTTTCCCCATATAAATTATAGTAAATAACAAAAACATCATATATAACAGCTATTTAACAGTTATTTATTATAAACCTTATATCGTAGATGAGGTCTACCTTGCCCCTAAAAACCACGCAAACCAAGTAGACTCAATAGTTTCTCTTCCAACAAGCTGGAGACCATATTGATTTTATGATCCTGCTATTGTGTTTTTAAATTTTTAGCCAGCATCCCTAAATCAAATTTTTCTGATGTCTTTAAACTGGATCAATAAAGTATCCAAGTTTCACTTCCATACAATAAATTTTTAAAAAATAACAGCTTTATATACAGCTAGTTTAACTGCAGCAGTTATTTCCCTAAGATGAAATATTCTACACAGAAGCAGCTCATTGGAGTCTATATTGTACCTCAATATATACAATCACTTTTCTACTTAAAAAACTATCAACGTCTTTAAACAAGTTTAAATTCTCAAGTCGATAACCATTCAAGCTAAAAGTTGCTGACCATTTTTTCTTTAGTCATTTAGTTGATAAAAAACTCTGAGTTTTTTTTAACTATTAATTAATAAATCAAAGTCTTTATATGTTGTATTCAAAACATTAAGAAAATTCTATCTTTTGAATTTGGAAAAATATCACAATCATCAGCATACTGTAAATCTCTAATCCAAAAAGTTCTCGCTTTCACTTTTAATCAATTCAAATTAAAATTCCCACTATTGATCCACATATATCATATCTTGACTCCTACTTGATTAAGTTATCTATATACAATTCAAAACCAGTCATAAAAATTTGAAAACAATATTGCTGCTAATGCAAGTCCTTGTTTGAAACAGAGTTTTATTTCCAAATGCCAAATGCATAATCTCATTTCATGTAGGAACTGTATAATATGAGTAAATTTTGGTGGACAATCAACTAATTTCAATAAATGCCATAAATGTGTCATTAACTGAATCGAATGACTTGACCAAATCAATAAAAACAATACATAAGTCACTCCTTTGTTCCTGACATTTTCCTTGCATTTGCCTTTCAATAAAAACCATAACTATAGTACTTTTTGATTCTCTAAAACCCACAACGAATATCTGGTAACCATTAATCTATGATTGGAAGCAACTTGTTAAACAAGATCTTTAAAAGTACCATTGCTGTAGTGAACAATAATGGTATTCATGATAATTACTCCAGCATTGGCCAACCACCACAGCAGGTGAGGTCCAAGTCCATTAAACAATAAACTCTCGACCCACAACCAAGCCATGTCAAGACCATTCTATGTACCTCTGTCTCCCAATTAACAGTCCAAATGTGCAGGGATGCTTCAAGAATATGACAATCCTTAAATAGCTGTTGAAATTTAATATGCACATTAGATTCTTCTAAAGGGCAATATCAATTTCCTTGTGGATTGAAATAATATATATTTTTTAATGCAGCTATTTTAATCTTGAGGCATACTAATTGTTGATTTGTCTAACAATCTGCTTGTAAATGCTCACATATTGTAAATATCTCTTGTATTCTGACTCCTAACTATATTGTTATCTCTTAAATGCTGTTGTTTTGAGCATGGAGGCATTCATGTTCTTTTAAAGTCTAGAGGCATCCATGTTCCTTTAAAGTGTTTTTTCTGCCTAAACAAATTGTTGGTGATAGTCAATTCATGTGTTATGCATAAATTCAATGTCAACAAACCATTTAAATTTACAGCACCAATACAATTATTTTCAATAATTTTTAGCCAAAGTCTCTATCTGAACAACAGGGCATTAAAATCTCCAAGAAGATAAAATTGATCTTTTAAAGGTATTGCTATAATATGCTGTCCAACAAGGAATAAACACTTTCTCTTAATTCTGTGAATCTAAGGTTGGATTATAAGCGCTAACAAAATGAACACAAATCCTATTACACAAGTTTTGATACTATTAGCCTTTCCATTGACATAATAAGGAATTCCAACAATAAAAGACACCAAATTGTATTTTAAAGGATTCTCCTTACAACGACTGATTTGACTTTCCAAAAGAAAACTTGTATTTATTCATTTGTTCTATTAAATTTCCTTCTTCTAGGAGAAGTGTCACTAAAAGTAGATATATCGATATTAAATCATGACAGCCCCTTAGCTACAGCGTAGTCCTATGTTCTGGTATGGAGGAATGCTTATCAAATAAAGTCCATATATTCCATTTACTTATATTTAGGAAAAATTAGTTTTATAATATTTATCTATTGCTTTACTGCTATTATTGATATTACTATTCTTTTTCTTATGCTGAAATGAGTAATCTGACTAATCTGACAGGTATGATAACCTAACCAGATTGTATAATTAGAGGCCATTGTTTTAAAGGTTCTTTCACTCCCATAACAGGTGGGGGAATCCCTAAATAAGCTGCCTAACATACAATCTTTGTCACTCACTCCTATGTCATTGAAATCCAGTTTTAAACTGACTTATTAGGAAATTATATTGCCTCAAGCAAAGATCACAACTAAGGATTTCCAGAATACTAAGTCTATTCCACCAATGCTTTCTTAGTTCTTGAAGGCTTGATCTAAAAAAAAAAAAAAAAAAGGAAATTGGAATAAAAAATACATATGTGTAGTTAAAGAATGGAAATGTTGTTGCAAAAACATACAATTCCATTGTCATAGTTAATATGAAGAACTGTCCAATGGCATGAGAGAGATTAGTGGCAGCCGGGCCCTACAATAATGTAATAAACTGAGAAGGGGGGGAGAGAGAAAAAAACTGTATCGGAAACAATATCTAACCTTCGATGTATAAACAACCTTTACTACAAGGTAGCAGAAGGTCTTGGTCAAGCATTATTTATTTGTTATTCACAGTCGGCCTGCCCATCTAGAGGCCATTCCACTATCAAACTCCCACGGAGCCCACCAGTAGCCTGAGCACAGCACCAGACTCCAAGCGATTATTAGTTTAGTAATTATTAATGCCATATTTTTATCTAACAGATATATTCATCCTGAATTTCCACCAGTGCTGATAAAGATAAGCTTATAAATCTCAAAAACCTAAAGAAAACGAGGGTCCCTACTAATTTTTATTAGACTAAAGATTATCCAATAACTAATAATATTTTTGTAGTGTAATTTTCACTACACCATTCTCATGCAAGATAAGGACTTGTTTCTATCTGCTTTTAACACCTTGTGGAGGAATGCAATCATAAACTTTAATTTGCACAAGAGCGATGTAATGAAAATTACACTACAGAAATATTATTCATTACTGGATAATCTCTAGTTTAATGAGCGACTAATAAAAATTATTAATATACTTTCAATAAGGGATTTGTGTTAAAGTTGTGAAGGCTGCACATTTGAGATTTATCAATTAAACTGTCATTCTTTGCCATCTCTATATAGTGAACAATGATAACTATATTTGTAAGAGATTGGGGTCTGGACCAACTGATGAAATGTGCATCTTGGGGATTATAGACCTTTTTTTTCCACATGTCTTTGCACATTTCTCCACAAGGTGTTAAAAGTGGATAAAAACCAATCGCTATCTTGCATAAGTGGTTGCTGTCTATCAATTTTATTGGTTAATTATTATTTGCAAATTCTTTTATTCTTTATAACATAAATTGAAATTAAAACAAGTAATTTAATGCTCTGTTTTTATTTAATTATTTAAACTTTTTGTTGTACATATATATTTTCCAATATCTGAATACCAATTCATTCCATATTAGGCTGCTATTGTTTATTATTGATATTTTATTATTTATGATTATTTTTTTATGACATTCATTTTATTATCTACTTTTGTTTCTAAAAAATAAAATTAATAAACCATAAAAATTGAAATTAACCACTTTTGGTAAATATTTAAAAAAAGACTGTGGAATGCACGAGTATTAAAATGCTGACAAAGAATTTAATAGTATTACATTATTCTTCAAATATCAATTTATATATTATGGAGAAACACTAAAAATATATATATAATAGTTATTCTAACAAATAAATGATTATACACTGATAAAATAAAAAATAATATAAATGGAATGCATAAAATTAAAAAAAAAAGCAAAGAACTCCAAGAACAAACACAAATATTACATACGTATAGTGTATTGGCGATTCTAAAAATTCATTAAAACTATTGATATGAAACTCATATATTACTTCCTCCTTGTTTATTTTTTTTTTTCATGTGTCATACCATCGGCCAGGAAACGAACCCGCAACCCGGGACAACTGCTTGTAAGGTGGCTATGCTGACCACTCGTCCACCAACACTTGACTTGTTTTTATGTTTTACATATAAAAATAATATTCTAAGAATGGTTATTTAAATGATTTATCAATAAGACAAATAAATAAATTACATTATTATATATATATATAAAACTTTAATCAAGAGGAAATTACACCCTACACACACATGCGCTGGAATATTGTTTTAATACATCAACGATGTTTGTTGAGATGAAAGACACTCTCAAACCAAAACACAAGATAGAAACTTTGAAAAGACAAAAGCAGCCATCTTATCTTTGTACCTAAATTCATTAATATAGGCCAATCTAAAGGGTCTTGAAATGAGAGTGTGAAGATCTTCCATTAATCACTTTACATCCATTACCTTCATTCCACCCATTAACAATCGCAAAATCTTTCAATCTACTGCCGGTTAATATGCACACAGATAACATTTCTAATAATTTTAAACCCTGTAAATAAGCCACGCCTCATCAAATATGTAATGCTGATCTTTTCAAGGAGCAATAAAGTCAGAAAACATCACTATAATAATTCGTAGACAAATTCCTAAAGAATCTATTTAAATGAATATGTAATTAATGCCTCTTTGTTATATCAATGCCAATCTATCTTCAGTTTGTTGTAATATAATATAGATTTTTATTTGGTAAATAGATTGGCATTAATATAAGAAAAAGCTGCCTATTTGCAAGTTCATTTAAATGATTCTTTGGAATCTGGCTTGTGAATTGTCACAGTAACATTTTTGCATTTGTTTGTTCAACAGAGGTTTACATGCATGCAGCTAAATACAATTACATAAGTATAAGTACTTACTGTCATTAAAACAGGCAAAACTCTCCATACAGTAGTGCCACTCAGTGCCAACCAGTCAATGGATGCCAGAAGGCTTAGGCATAAAATCTCTATCTCGCGCCTACTCATCCAATATCCCCAGACTAGTTTCTGGCTTGTGGCCTTCGTCAGTGAGGAGCGTTGGGTCTAAGAGCACTGCACCTAGATCTTAGGATCTAATGCATCCATTGATTACTCTGGTTGGCACTATTGCATGGAGAGTTTTGCCTGTTTTAATAACAGGAATGTGCTAGCATAAGAAATAGTGATCATGTGATGTTTAGTGGTACTTACTGTCATCATGTATCTTTATAAAACTGTATACATTTTGGACGTGTTGACTAAAGGGTGATATATTTAAGCAAAGGAATAAATCATCCCTAGCTTATGTAAAAATATATATAAATGCTGACAGTAATTAACCTCACTTCACTATAATTGAGTTTACGTCTGCATACATATAATCAATAGTCACCAGAGTTTGCTAACAAATACCCAGACAAGTTTCTAGTCAATTCACTTTCGTCAGAAAAAAATCACTGCTTTTGCAATAATCATCTAGAACTCATATTTTATTCATCATAGTAACATAAACCATATTAATATTACACATTTCTACATATAAATACTTCTTGCACAAAACAAAAATTTCAAAAATACTTAATAATTAAATCCTTAAATATATTTTCAATGCAGAGCTAATGTCCACTTTAAATGGAAAATGTTATAAAAGTATGTTATACATACATTTAATGGTCTAACATCTTGTTTTCTAATATTTGTCTTTTGAAGGGAGTGTGTGCTCTGCACTGAAAATGCATTTAAGGATCTATGTATAAAATTATTTTAAAAATTTTTTGCTGTGTGCAAGAAACATTTACATTAATGCACCAAATCATTAACTAGTCAAATAAATGATCAAAATACCAAAGACTTTAAAGAGATTTTGAATCCAAGAAAATAAATATAAAATAAAAACATTACAGTTGTTAAATGAAGATTACCTCTATAAATTCTAATTCAAGCCATTAAAATATGTGGTTAACTATCATCAAAAATAGACAGAAATTTAATCCATTGTGCTGCATTATCATATATTTAAATAAATCACAATATAATATAAAATAAAATATCTTTATATAATAGCAATAAATGTGTATGTATATATATAATAATAAAAAGAGTAATATAAAAATAATAAAAAGAGTAATATAGAAAAGCCCTTTCCAGAAAATATTTATTTTTGCCTAAAAGAGCTTTTCTGTATTATTATTTTTATTATATATATATTGTAACAGATTAAAAATGAAAATAAGGGATGAAAATAGGAAAACTTTAGTATGCCTCATGAATTGAGACCCATTTATAATAATATAAATCTAGTCTAAACGTTGAGCGTCTTTTGTAACAGAATAAAAGTGTGGTATTAATAGCTCCACAGATTTGGTAAGCATTTGTAACAGACTAAACTGAGTCATGACTGAATAGGAAGAATGATCTTAATATGCCCTACCAATATGAAAACCACTTGCAACAGAATGAAAATGATATGAACAGGAAATGAAGACTTTTGTATAACCTGCAAAGACACCAATTGTAACAAAGTACAAATATACTTACCAATTATAACTGAATAAAATAAAAATAATGCTAATAAAAATGAAAATAAAACAATACAACAGAGCAAAACTGTCTATTAAATAATAATATGTCCTTATTGGATAATTAATTGTAATGGGATAAGATATGTAATAGTGGTAAAAGGCTTTAAGATCTTATAAATTCATATACATTAATTTATCCTTAATAAAATTTTCTCTTTTAAAACTTTATAAATTTATAACATCAAATTATATACAATATCAATTTATTTAATATACTTCACCACTTACGCCAGTAATATAAATTAAAAGTCAACCCTTCACATAACCTTATAATTTACAATATCCAATCACAATGGCATAAAATAAATGAAAGATTCTTATTTGACACTTATACAATTACAACGAGCAAATCATAATGAATTATCCCTCAAACTAATAAAGCCAAGTTATTAACTTCTGAATTATAATTACTTTAATATGCATAGTATTATTAATACTCTATTATAAGCAAATAGTAAGATTAAAAGCTTAATATTTAAATTAACTATATAATCTACTCCAAATGAGCTTTAAATCTAAGTAAATTAAATCATTTTGTTTATAATGAAATTCAATTACCAATTCCAATGTATGCAATTACCAATTTTATAATATCATAAGATTTCTATTTTTCAACTAAATATTAAGTTATTATAATATACACCAATAAATAATAGTTTAAAAGAATATGTAAGCATTCAATTATAATCGCCTTTGTTTATCCTATACTTATAACTTATAAACTATCGAACTAATTCAGATATATATTTTATCCAAAAATAACTATTGCATATAATTGTTAAAATAATTGTGATCTAATTAATTATTAAACATCTAGCAATACCAAATTAATTAATCTATTATTATATAAAAATGTATACCCGGTTTAAATGATAATATACTGGATTTACAATAAAGAAAATAATACGTAATAATACATACACTTTTCAATCTAATCGTTTAGCTCCTGGATTATTTTATAATTCTTTATTATAAACTATATGATGTATGTCAATATATGACCACTATCTATCAACATTTTATTAGCTAATAGGTTTGCATTATTAACTGAATAATAATTAAAGTAAGTTTATTTGTTTAAATGAATTTAAAATTTATTAACAATAAGTATACATAAAAAAATGGCAAATAGACAATAAATATTTGCGACATACATTCTAATTAAATATCATGAAAGATATTTTCCGTATAGAATAATATTAATAAAATAGGTGTTTATAAATCAAAAATTCACCTATATAATATTTAATATATAAAATTTATGTGAAATGAAAATGTTGCAGCATAAGTACACTATTTAAAATACAAGAAAAGTTAATGGCATTCCTATAATCTTTATACTAAAGTAATTGACTAATATAAAATATAAAAATTATAATTTGTTTATTCGTTCATCTTATTTTCCAAATGAAATATCAATAAGTAATTGTTACAATACAATTCTTTCAGATTTTCACTACTTTTTAACGTTATATATAGAGCTCATATAATAAACACAAGCTTATTAAATTGGGTCATGTAACATCTGACTTGATTTTTTTGTACTTTTTAAGAGATATATCCAAAAATAATTTGCAGACAAGGAATAAATGTATATTTTAAATCGATGTTTTAACTATTAAAATTTAGGATACAAATAAAAATTTAAACTAAATTTAACTTCCTTTTATTTTCACATATATAAAACAAACAATTAATTAACTTAAGATGTAAGAATCGATAATATTTATAAATATTATACCAATAAACAATTAAATAAAGTACATCTTAACATACGACCTGACCATCCTCCTCTTATTTGGCACTTCAAAGAAATGCAATAATTCCAATGTCTATCCAAGTAAGCTGTATTTTAATGACATTTATCAATCCAAATAAAATTAAAGTATCAAAAACAGTTATCCAAAACAATGTGTATTTATTAAATTCCAATATTCTCCAAGTATTGAAGTTTATCCTTCATTTAGCCAATATTTAATATCATAATGGCATCATGAAAAAACAATGCCTGTTTCTATTTATGACAATATAGACGGGAACAATTCTTACATACAGCAGTATGTTGTTATCTTCTATATTTCCTTATTAAAACATTTTGTTCGTTCGCAATAATCATTTTTAGTAGGGAAATATCAAACCGAATTTGAATGCTATAAATTACTTTTTCCTTCTTTTAACAAGTTTTCGATAATCCTGTCCAATTTTCTGGACAAATATAATCCTTTCTACTCCATCATTTTTGCAGACACCAAGCAAATACTTTCAAAATAAAAATTATATTAAAGAACCTAGGTTTGCTTCTATGAAAGTCAACATGTCAGAGAGCGATAATCTCTTACAATTGATGCCATCAAAACTAAGGTTACGCTCTTTACTCATTCTTATACTGAAATCACCCTGCATTCCACGCTTAAAATCTCTTTTACAACAATAATAATAAAATAAATAATATTTTAGAATCATTATATATGACAAATAATATTCACACTTTAAAACACAAATAATACTCTTTTATTTCAATACAAATTAAAACAATTTACACTATATTCTCACAATATTGCATTGGAAATATATACCATATATATATTATTCCAATAAAATAATACACATATATAAACATAATAATGTACATATTTACGACATTAAACATTCATGTGCACTGTTTATGATTTTTTATTTAGGAATGCAATAAATAAAATATATAGAATAAAGAAACAATAACTTTATTAAAATTGTAAATTTTACTATTTACACATGTATTTTAAATGAGTAGAATTAATGTGTAAGTTTATGTTGCAAAAATAATGCATTTCTTGCTTTAACATTTGTTGTCATAGCAACCTACTTCAATGCTCTTAAACTAATGCATTTTCAACTAAAACTAATTGGGAAATAAAAAAAATAAATTTTATACTTGACATTCTACCACATACTAACACCAAATTTCAGTTGGCACAATATATATATACAATTATTGCTATTATATTAAGATAGTTTTATTTTATATTATATTGCGTGATTCATTTAAATGGTTAAATATGTAGTATCAGCATTAAGCAACTAAACTATAAGTGTATTCTGAGTGTTTAATATTTCAAGCCACTAACTTGAACAGCAAACCATAGGAAAAAGTAGTCTGAATAGCTATAGTGTTAAAGCAGAGCTTCCCTCTGAGGGAAATAAATAGTCAAAATAGCAGTGTCGTATCTTTGGATTCTATTAGGAGGTACTGGGTCTGCACTGTTCTCCACAATGTCCATCTGTACTTCTATCTTAGTTTTTCAAATGGTGTGAAAAATTTAAATATCTTAAGATTTTGAACCCAAGACTAGCTACCAGTCTTTATATTTTGTTAACTCCAATTTCAAAGTAATTGCAGTTATCTTTTAGTAAAAAGGTAATAAACTAATGAACATCACAAACTTCATCCTACACTAATTCACACTACTGACATATTTTTCCCAACTTCCGAAATCCAATGAAAATCATGCGTAAACTATCAATCTGAGGAAGTGTCGAGCAGTGACACCTGCTATTTATTTTTATAAATAAAATTCTAGTGAATATAAAAATTGAGCTAAAATTATTTGATACACTATTTCAGTACATAACATGTTTTCTCAAAGTCAAAAATGCCATCTGTTATCTTATACTCAAATTTTATATTACACTAAAAGTAAAAGATGACTGCTGGATTATGATGGTGCAATAGAATACTTTCTGCTCTGGAATACATAAAAAACTATTCTGGAAATCTGGGTTTCACTATATGATATTCGTTGAGTGTGTTCATAATTATAAAAACAACTTAAGAGTGAATAGAAAAAAATCACTGCTGTCAAAAAGAGAATAAACAACAATATCAAATACAAGAACTAATATTAATACAGTCCAAACATGAAAATAATTTTAAATGCCCACTAGGAAAAAATATACCCACATTATTTTGGAAAGACAAACCAGATGCAATAATAAGTTGGATTATTTCCATCATCTATCATTCGAATACAAACAACTGTTAGTAATAACACACAAATAAACAACACAGTTTAAGTAGATTACACTATTTATGTGTTATTACTAACAGTTGTTTGTATTTAAAAAGTTTAAAGTTTTCTAGACATTTGACATTTAATGATAAATGATAGCAAATACCCCCAATGTCTTGTCATCACATCTAAAATGCGATTGTCACAAACCTTCAGGCAAAACATTGGATACAAGATTTGTCCACACTTCAATTAACCCAAATAAACAGATAACAAGAAATTTAACACATTCAAGTATTTATCAGGTACGAAACATTTATTAATATATCAGTTTCTTACTGATTGCAATTTAATCTACCTTTGTATATAATAACCAGTAGGATTCCAGATGTACACATCAGATTTGAAACAGTTTCATAATAGTCAAAATAAGAGTCATAGATCAATTCATAGATCACATGACCCTATCTCTTAAGCTTGTAAGTTGAAAAAAAAAATGTCATTTTCCAATTTTAAATTCCCTTTTTATAATTATTTTTTTAAAAAATAACTTTTTAAATTCACTTTACAAAAATGAAAATCATATTCCGAAATGTGTTCTTAAAAGTAAGTAGATGAGAGTGAGTGAGTCAAAATTTAAGACAAAATTAAATCACTCTAAATGTTTAGCCCAAATCTTGGAATACTAGTTTTCATCTTGCATTTCTAAAAATGGGGTTTTAAATTGTGAAAATTTTTCGTATATGGGAAATAAATACATTAAGTCTACTGCATTAAAAAAAAAAAATCATTCTACTCACGTGATTTATAAGTCTTGGTTTAATTTTTTCAGGTATCCAGCTAGCGTCCTGCACATTAAAGCGAACTTGAGCTTTCGTGTTCACTGAAAACAAAACAAAAATATATAAAAAAAGCAACAACTTTGAACAACAATCTATTGATTCTTATTATGAGAATGCTAACTACATATGCCCATATGACAACCTACTACGATAAAGCGATAACATTTCATCATCACAGCTAGTAGTTTGTCACTATCACATGACTTATAAAGATTAAATTGTGAGGCTAACGACATATAATTAACTTATTTCCAATGATTATTCCACCAAATATAAAATCTTAATAAAAGTAAGAAAGAATCCAAGATATATGTCTCTATAATCAATAAAAATGACAGTGGAAAAGTTTACTCATTGAAAGACTACATTTCCAAATTGATAATGCTATACTCAGTAGCATTTAATTTAGACAAATGATTGTTTTCCATATCACTTACTTTACATCATAAAAATCATCCTTCCTTATGAAAAGTGCGAAATATTAAATATTTTAAATGTAAGAATGTTGATAAATAAATTGTTGCAAAGAAATGTTTCAATTAAATATAGTTTAAATAAACATAGTCGCATGTATATATCAATTAATGGAATGGACTTTATAAATTACCTTATACGGAAATGAATTCCTAAAACACTAATTAATTGTATAGATCTAAAACCTTACAGATATGGAAATATATTCCTAAGATTAATTAATATTATAGACCTAAAACATTACCGTATATGGAAATAAATTTCTAAGAGAGTAATTAATTGTATAATTAAAAATCTAAGAGGAATTCCGTTGTATGATAACAAACTCTAACGACAAGTGTTGTTAGCCGAGAGGTCATCGCAGCCACCTTGCAAGCAAATAGTTGGTTGCGGACAGTGGTGGGTTCGCCTCCCGGCCGATGCTATGACATAAGAAAAGATGAGAGAAACAAAAGAAGAGATGATATAAAAAGCTAGAGAAAAAGACTGCTTGCTTTTTCTGTGATAGCTGCTATTGTTAATGCGTCTGCGAGTTGAAGAGCAGTGAAGATTGTCATTGGAGGACTTCAGTCCCAGGATAACCCGACTAGTACTTTTTACAGACCATCTCAGTCATTATTTTGAACTCCTCAAAAGGCTCTTAGAGGGTGTATTACAAAAACTATAGATGTTAGTGAAAGTAGAGTGAATAATAGTTTACCTTAACTTTATAATCATTATTTTCTATTCAGTAATTAACCTGTGAATTAAGCTTGCTCAAATGCAGAATTTATATGTGTGTTAAGGATCAGTATAGTAATTATTTTTCCTAATTATTAATAAATTATTATTGCTAAATATATATGTGCTGTTGTATATTTCTTTGCTGGTCGCCCAGTCATAGTTGGGGGACACAGCAAAAAGTACTGCATATTAACCGATAAAGTTTTTCCACCAAAAGCCTTCCAAGCAATATTCACTTTTAATAAATCAGATCATCTCATAATATGAATAAAGTGGGAGCATTTTTTAACCTGTTTATTTGTACAGGATTATTATAATCATTCATAAATCTAACATACCCTTCTCCCCTCACCCCCTCAAATATTAATGAAAGTCTGAGCCAGTATTCTAATCTTGAATCTCCTGGCTGGCACGATAGATAAATTACAAATTCAAATGGAAAAAAAAAACCCCTCTAACCAATCATTGCCATTCTCTGAATAATTTACCATAATCTAGCTTAAAGCAAACCAAAAGACCTTAACACATATTATAAAACCTAGAACATTAAAGTATATAACTAGAATTTTTAGTCAATTTAGAATCGATATATAACAATACTTTTATCAATTTAGAACCGATAAATGGCACTGCTAAGATAATAAAAGTTAATACAAGAAAAATTATTATTTCTCTAGGAAATCATTAAGTATCTTTTCGTTTTTGTAAACCATTAAGCCCTCACATGATCACTATCTCTTACACTAGCACATAATTGTTTATAAACAAAGCAAAACTCTCCATACAGTAGTGCCACCCTGTGCCAACCAGAGTAATCAATGAATGCCAGAAGGCTTGTGCATAAAATCTCTATCTAATGCCTACTCATCCAATATCCCCATACTAGCCAGAAACTAGTATGGGGATATTGGATGAGTAGGCATTAGATAGAGATTTTGCACAAGCCTTCTGGCATTCATTGATTACTCTGGTTGGCACAGGGTGGCACTATTGTATGAAGAGTTTTGCTTTGTTCGTTTTTGTAAAATGAAACCCATTCCCCATCTATTAAAAAGTTTCATACTTTCTCCAAGTTGTGACAGCAAATCATAAAAACTTTTTGGAAATTAGATATCAGGAGATAATTTTGAAATATATATATATGTCATACTTTCTCACGCAGCTTGAAAAAAAAAATGTAGAAAAAAAAAAAAGCACAATTAAAATTTTGAAAATTCATGCATTACATGCTAATGGCAGAGATAATTACAATGTATTTTCTAGTGTGAATAAAGCAATTTAAGAATTGCTGAGAAACCAAATCATGATGGAAGGTTAAATGTGGTTTCACACAACAGAGAATTCAAATGATGCTAATATTGTAAAATATATATATTTAAGGAGCATTAGCAAAATCCAAGAACCTTGTACTTCTATTGTTTAGTATAAAAAATATAAAAGCTATCAAAAATCTTGTAACCTATTTGAAATTATTAATACAGGTTTGAATTTATGAGCAAGCTTAAATAGCTCTTCCAAAGACAAAACTTTTCCAGCAGACTTTCACAGAAAGTATGAAATATACAATTAATCAATTGGAGGTTGTTGTTTTTTTATGTGATTACTCTCTAGGTCATCATCATCAACCATTATTAATCCACTGCAGGATAAAGGCCTCTCCAAGTTCAAACTCCGTTGCCTGATAAAGCAGAATGACTCTCTAGGTAAATATTAAATTTGATTGAAAAGTGTCAGTCATCTAAAAAAAAAATCCAAATTCCTCACAGATTCTATATTTTAATGCATGTGTGTGTGTATGCATGCATAGATTATATATATATCCACACATTCGAATCACGTAAAAAAAAAAAGCCCACATCCTTCCATCCGATCTATTAACTAAACAATTCAATCCCATTTTCAAAAAATTGTTTGTAATTGATTGTCACTTAGCAACGTTTTTTCCAAATCTGACACTAGAGGGTGATTCATTGCTCCCTTCAACAATTAATTTTGCTAAGAATAGATGTCAGTAGATTTTTTCCCCCCTCTTGTTGTCAGAAGAGTAAAAAGTTTGAACTTTCAAGCAGCTATGACTTCTATCAATCAACTGAACAACAGAGCCATTAGGAAGGAAAATCAATTGAGCAGCTAATAATGCTAGTTCCAAGGACTAGCTATGAGAGGGAAAAAAATAGAACAAGATTTTTTTTTATAGATAAAAGTAATAATCAATGAGTTTAATACTTAAACTTGTTTTTATACATTTCAACCCTATGTATACGTTTATATATACCAATGATGTGATTTAGATTTAAATTTTAGGTAAAATAATATATAAATTGTATTATTATGAGTTCATTAATAGTTAAGGGTTTTAAGCAATCTAAAACTATCCGAGACCTTGATAATAAGTATTTTGATTAAGGCAAGGTGACGAAACAATTGAAAGAGAATGGCTTTTATTGTTTCGTAGCAGTCTCAATAGGCTCAAACATGATAATAATTACTTGAAAGTGCGTTTATTGTGGTATTATACTTATTCTGATGTCAAACTGCTGATAGTTACCAATAAAGATGAGAAGTACAGTTTGCCTTAATAATTGAATCGGTACAGAGAGACATACTATGCAAATCGCAGCCTAAGCACATTCTCAAAATCCCTTAGCGATACTAATGTTAGCCAGCTTGCCACAAGCCCTAATTAGAGGGAAGTTAAAAACAATTTTTCAGAGTTAAGATCAAAAATTAATAGTCAGGATAGATTAGCTAGTGTCAAAAAGCCTCTCAGATTTCAAAACAAACCTTGCCTAATCAAAAATTACTATGCAAATTACATTTTCTTGGACAGATTTTACATAATTATTATATTCTACATGTAAAGATTATGAATTGTCAAATTCAATTATCGATAGTAGTAAATAAATAATCTAATATTGTTAAGGAAAAGATAATACCAATCTTCACACTTTAAGACATGATTCTTCCAATAAAATCCCACATGGTTAGTCAGATGGTATTAAAGTGAAGAAAACAAAACACCCCGAAGGTAATTTGTTTTAATTACTTTAATCAGTAAAAGCTTAATACAAATGTTAGTTTAACCAAAGATATTTTTTCTTATGAAATGTAAAATATTATAACCAATATCATATCCTATGGCATCTATGGATTGCAGACTCTGTAATAAATACACTTCAGTTATAATTATATATTATAGTAATTATCCAAATATTAAATCACACCACATGGTTAAAAAATCCAGGACTGCCCTCTGTAAAATAATATATAAATATATTAGAGTCCCTATCCCATAATAGCCAGTCTCAAAGTGATACTTCAGTTTAGAGTTAGCACTGGATTTATTTTATAGTAATTGTATATTATAATGACCTGTTTTATGTGGTAAGTGCATGTTCCTAAATTTTTTGGCAAAAAGATGGTGGAGTCATCATAATAGAAAAGCATTTTTCAATTTCAAAATATATTAATTATATTGCATATCTTGAATATGGGAATTTGAAGTATAAAAAAAAAAACGATAAATAGCTTATTTTAATTTAAAAAATACATAAATAAAAATTAAATCTAAAATTTAATTCCAGTCAAAAAAAAGAAAAAAATTAAAAAAAAAAAAATTTAACCTAATAAATTAAAAAAAAAAAAATCTAATATAGATGGATTTGGTTAATTCATTTTTTCATTTATTGAATAAAGGCAAAAAAAAAAAATTAAACAGAGTAAACTCAATCTTAATTAAGTTGAATAATCTTTATGTTTATCGTCAAGATGGATTCCTATGGAAAATTTAATAGATTACATTTGATCTATAATAAGTTAACGAATAAACGGAACAATTTTTATCTTCATCATCAAAATGGATATCATGCACAATTTCATAGATTTTTTATTTTTTATAACAAAGTAAGTGGAAAAAGAAAATGTTAATAAATATAAACCATCAAACATCACATGATCACCACTCCCTTACACAAACTGTTTTTCCAAGAGGCAAAAACTCTCCATACAATAACGCCACTCAGTGCAAGCCAGAGCAATCAATGGAAGCAGGAAGGTTTGTGCATAAAATCGCTATCTAGTGCCTACATATCTAATATCCCCAGATTAGTTTCTAGCTTGTAGCTTTCATCAGTGAGTAGCATGGATCTGAGAGCAGTGCACCATTTTAGCTAACTATAAAGTTTTGAGTCCTGCCCAATAGGATTATGGTGACTGGTTATTAAAAATCACAGACACCAAAAAGTATGTATGCTGAACTGAGTTCAGATCTATACAACTATACAAGCTAATGAGTTTAGCTTGAAAACATTCTGTGTTTTCATTTTGGATTCAAAGCTTTGCAGTTAGCTAAAAAAGTAAAAGATGGCTGTTGGAGGGGTTGCATTGATCCCAAGATCTAGATACAGTGCTCTCAGATCCAAGGATCCTCACTGATGAAAGCCACAAGCTAAAAACTAGTCTGGGGATATTGGATGAGTAGGCAGTAGATAGGGATTTTATGCACAAACCTTCCTGCATCCATTGATTTTTCTGGCTTGCACTGAGTGGCGCTACTGTATTGAGAGTTTTCCCTCTGTTAATAAATATACTTATCTGTCATGTTATTTAGATTTTCAATTAAAAAAATTTATGAATTTAGATTTGCTGACTTTAAACTTTTTAGTTGATTTAATAATTCTTTCGACAGAATGTTATCAATCCATTTCTTGATATTCATCATCATCAACCATTATCAATCCATCTTCGATCTTTAGCTTCTTTTCTCCACATCATCCCCACACACTTCCTTATTTCATCCATCTCATATGTGGTCTCTTTCTGGATCTTTTACAATCAATTGGAATCCAGTTTAAGATTTCAATTGTCCATCTATTATAATCTCTTCTAACAATATGTCCAGCCCAACTCCACTTCAATCTTTTAATTTTTTCAATGAGGTCAGTAACATCTGTTTGTTCTCTTGCCCATATACTGCGTTTTCGATCTCTTCTTGTTACTCCCAACATGCATATCTCCATACTTCTTTGAGGGATCTGAAGTCTGTATTGTTCTTATATTAAGTGCCCAAGTCTCAGATCCATAAGTAAGAACTGGTAAAACACATTTATTAAAAACCTTCCTTTTCAAACATATAGGCGTATTTCCTTTTATTATCAAGTTATTTCTACTAAAAGCACGCCAACCAAGTTTAATTCTATGATTAATTTCATCCATTATGTTTCCATCTGTATTAATAATTTGACCAAGTTATTTGTAACTGTTAACCTCTTCTAACTCATCATAATCAATCTTTAACAAATCGAAAACATAATGGCAGCTGATATTCATTTGTCCTTTCTATAACTTCTCTCAATACCTGGATATGATCCACTGTACTAAAACTACTTTTAAATCCAACTTGTTCTCTTGGTTGGTGGAAATCCAATGTTCTCTGTAGACAAGTTGTAATTATCTTGGTAAAATTTTTGTATAAAACTGATAAAAGGCTGATAGGTTCGTAATTTCTAATTTCTTTATCTCCTTTTTTAAATATTAATATTAATACATTCTTCCAATCATCTGGTATATTTTTATCATTTAGACATTTGGTATATAATTTTGTTAAAAAAAAAATCTATTTCTTCACCTGCTTCTTTTAATATATCAATTATAATTTCATCATTACCTGGAGCCTTTCCTTTCTTCATACATTTAATAGCATGTCTCACTTCTTCACTTAAAATTCTGGGTAATTCGGAAGATGTAATAGATATAGGAGGTACTTGTTCTTTATTAGTAAATAATTCTTGATAAAAGTCTTCTACCCATTTCATGATGTCATCTCTCTTTTTAGTAATAATTCCATCTTTTTTTCTTATTGCAGATATAAATTTTCTACCAATACCAAAATGTTGTTTTACACTCTTGAGACTTTTATTCTCTTCTACAGCTTTCCTTGCTAGTTCAGTTATACTTTCTTATATCATTTTCAACTCTTTTTCGCACCATTTCACAAAATTCGAGATATTCAATCCTTTTTAATGCATCATTTTTGTATATTTCTAGTCTCAGTAAAAATTTTATTGGTCAACTGCTGCTTTTGTCTACCAGCTATTTTTGTTGCAGTTTTTAAAAGTGTATCAGTTATTTTCATATTAATTTCATTCAAATCTGAATAATGTTCAAAATTTACTAATACATGAAACTGATTTGTAAGTTCTAATTTAAATTCATTAGAATGTTTCTGAAGATTAGGAATATCAATTGTAAATATTGTTTTTCTTAATAATTTTGTCTCTCTAGTTTTGCATTAACACGTATCTAACATCTTACTAATCCATGATCACTTCCTGTGTTAAATTTATTAAGAACATTACAATCTTGAAATATGTATTTTCTGTTAGTCAAAATATAATCCAATTCTGCTGTACTTTCATTTGGATGCTTCCATGTCCATTTCCTTTTAACATTTTTCTCAAAAAAAGAATTCATAATATAAAGTTTTTCTTTTTCTGCAAACTCCACAAGTCTATGTCCTCTCTCATTTCTATTACCATAACCAAAATTATCTACAGCACTTTTCATTTGTTTACCAATTCTAGCATTAAAGTCTCCCATAACAATTTTAAAATGCTGTTTACTCTGATCAAAAGCCTTTTGTACATCCATATAAAAATCTTCTACTACTTCATCACTGTGAGAACTTGTTGGGCATAAACCTGAATTATCTGCATTTGGTATCTACTGTTAAATTGTATAACTAATTTTGCCATTCTGTCCGATACACCATTAATCTCCACAAGTTTGTTCTTCCACTTTTTATTTATAATGAATCTTACTCCACTTGTATTTCCAATATTTGTGCTTTTATAATAGAATACATGCCCACTTTTTAAATTAATTGTCTCTTCACCTTTTCTTCTAACTTCACAAAGTCCAATAATGTCCCATTTAATATAAGACAGTTCTTCTTCTAATTCTTGCAATCTTCCTTCACTTGAAAGTGATCTGCAGTTGTAAGTACCTAAATAAAAAGTCATCATCAAATGACAGCCTGGGTCTGCAATCAGGAGATTTTTAGCACCCTCTGCCTTTGGCCATCAACCGCTACCTTGGTTGGTGACTTTACAGCCTCCTGGGAATAAGGGCCATGATTTATTTTTGTCTGTCATAATTGTATATATCTATTGGAAAAATAGTTATCATTTACACAAACATTCATTCTGCCTTATCAGGCAACTGAGAAGAAAGACCATGGTGTTTCTTGATTTTAAACTCAGAGGTAAAAAGCCAATAAACTCACCACACTAGCTAATACGTGTTGGTGAGAAGCCCATCCATGTTCATACACTATATGAAGAATCACATAATAATAACAGCTGCAACAACAAGAATGTAAGGAGTGGAGATTTAGGAATTTGCCCTGCTCAGTTCCTTTAAGGTCTCCAAGAGGAATCAAAGGGTCTCCTTTCAGTTAATAGCAAACTCTTTTCTGCAGCCTTCTTGATATTAATCTTCATAATATCCAGTTCACCAGTCTCCTAAAGATAGCAAAGCTTTCATATTTCCTGGAATAGGGATCTTTCCTAGTTGGATACGAAAACCAAATGGGTTAATTTAATGTCTCTTTAAAATGTGACTGTCAGTGATGATATATTTTCGAGTGCAGACAGATATCTGCTTTAGATATCTGAAGAGTAATTGTGTTTTTTTTATAAAACATATTACAAAAAATTTCTATTACTATTGGAATTAAATTTCTGCACAGTGTTTTAACACCACTGATATATTTAAATAAGTCTCATTGGTAGACCTTTGATCCAGATAGTAAGTAATGTGGTTCAGGTGAAGAAACTTACCTGCACACTATGGATTTTTACTTCAGCAGCCTGATATCAGTCCTCCATTCCTTTTAATAACTTCTTAAGCTTAATTATAACATCAACCCGCCTAATAAGAGATGAACTAATAATCACTTTACAGCCATTTTTCAAAATTAAATGATCTTGTTTGTACATCAGTTTTATGAATATTAATGGATTATAGAGATCTGAAGCACCTATTAAACAATTTATAGATAAAAATATAATCTCAGGTAATACATATCCTCTCTATGGGTGCCTATCTAATATTAATGAAAAGTGGTTACATGGGTATACAATTGTTCGCAACTGTTAGAAAAACAAATCTTAATGTACTCTAATGAAGATAAGTAAATTTGAGATCTCTGCAGCATTAAACAAAAAGATGATTTATAATTGCATATTATTTTAATTGTGAAAGAAATAAATGAATAGGTTCAATAGTCTTTTCTATCTTAAATGATTTATATCTGAAATGTAAATTATTAGTAAAAATATAATGTGATCATTTCTAGCTATAACAAAAAAAAAAAATATTTGCAAATAATTTTCTTTTCATGAGATTGGATTATGGATAATGAATATTTCATATCTGTAGATCAACCTTCACTGAATTTTATTATGCGATTATTTTATGTGATAATAAAAACATTTACCTGCAATTTAAATTTAAGCAAAAATATCAATATGATGTATTTACAAATATATACATTTTTTTCTTCTTCAGTATAGGCTTTTTCATAATTGCATTTCTATATATAATATATAGGGGATTTGAACTCAGACTTTGTCCATTAAAGTATGAAGATTGGCTATCTTAATATAAGCTGAGTTTTGATTGTATATATGTGTGGAGATGATAATCTGGACCAACTGACGAGTGCTGGTTTAGCACGAAATACGTATATTGGCGATTTATTTTTTTTGACATGTGTGATCAAGTGTATCAGCGGTATGAGATAGCATGGATAGTTGAGTCATGTGAAAGTCTGAGTTCAAACCCCTATATATTAAATATATACATTCATGCATACAGCACCCATTCATAAATCACTATGGAATTCCAAATCCCCCCCAAAAAAAAAAAGGAAAGAGAAGAAAAAGCTGCTCTAGAAAAAGAGTTTTGTAATGACTGTACACACCAATTTGTGAACTACAAACACGTTCACATATAGAATATGCTAATCCATTTTTGTGTTAATTTGATGTTTTGTAATGCTATCTTCTAATTTCCTCAATAGAAAACTTTTCACCCTGAAATATTTCAACACCATATCGGATTGTAGCTCTCCATGTATATTCTATTCCATTATGTCTTCCCAACAAAAACAATCAACATTACATCTCTTGAGAAAGTCTTCGATATAATTCTTATACCCTAGATGGAGTTTACCGCTCCTATGAAAATCATGTTCAAATTCATCATCAAATGTTATTTTAGAAAGTCTTGCATTGTTCCAATCCAATGAAGGAGTCATTTTACAATACCATATCCAGTAAGATGAACAACACATTGATTAGTTTTATAATCTTGTTCAGTATATGGAGTACCCTTAAATGAACCTTCTCTAATGCCTTTATATTACCGTGATAGGGTACCCAAGTCTTACCTCCATACAATAAACTAGATAAAATAAAAACTCAATGTATCTAACTTAGTTATAGTAATTACTTCCCTATGATGAAATACTTTATCCATTAATGTGTTAAAAGCAGCCGTAGCACAAGGAAGTCTGTGTTGCACCTTGATATCTAAGTCCATCTATCTACTTATAAATCTATCAAAGTATTAAAATTGGTTTACACTTTGCCGAGGATTTTTTTTTCTATCACTGGCTGTTAAGGACTTGAGATTTGTGAACATTAAACCCAAACTTTTTATAAGTTGCATTCAAAACATTAATTATATCCTGAAGATTGTCTTTGAATTGGGGGAGGGGGGGGAACAATCATCAGCATACTGGATATCTACTTATAATCCAAGATGATGGAGTTCTTACTTTCACTTTTAATTGATTCAAATTAAGAATTCTGTTATCAAACCTTTATCGTATGTCGATCCTCTTTCATTAAGCCATTTATAAACAATTCCAAAGATCACTGTCATAAAAATTGTAAATAACATTAAAGCAAGTACACATATTTGTTTAACTTGGTTTCATTTCAAATCCCTCAAATTTTCCACTTGTAGAAATAACATTTCCTCTCATTCCATCATATCAAATTTCGGTGGACAACTTTAAACAATGTCATAGATCTATCCTATCAACTGAATCAAATGCTTTGACCAAATCAATAAAGACAATAATTGAATTTCAATAGAATCATGAACTTCTGTATGTATTTCAGATAAATAAATGTTGTATTAATTATTATGTCTTTAACAGCAATTGTGTAGATAATCTTTATTGTTATTATTTTATAGAACTTTCTTCAAATATAAAGACATTTAATAACTATATCAGTTTCAGAAATTTTTTTATTACTGTTTTAAACTTTATATTTTGTATTTTTAAAATAGTTAAGCTTCTGAAATTGTCATATTTCACCTTGCATTCAAATAATGGACTAGTCCAGATTCCTTTCTTACCCATGATCGTATTGAGCATTCATTGCCACTAACAAATAGCTATATATAAAGATAATGTATAGCCAATTGCAAGACCAGGTCAATAGGCAATGATTCCCACTGAATCTGAATGTTTCTGTTAAGATTGGGGATCTGAAAATAAACAGTGAGCCTTTTTGAAGGTGAGGCAGAGAACGTTTATCAAACTTGAAAAATGGTATGCGTTCTTCAGAGAATGACTCTCAAACCTAAAAGGCAGTATGCATTCTTCAGAGAACAAAACCAGAATAACTGAGGGAAACTCCTGCTAACAACCTGAACAGAAACGACCGTTCCCCAGACTATAGCCATTTAAGCTCACTTGAAGCATTCGATCCGGCCTACCCAGAGAATTGGCCAAGCTATAAAGATCGAATAATCTTTTAATTATAGGCTAATCAGATCAAAAGGCCCGAGTAGAAATTAGCCATGCTTATGTCAGTAATCAGACCCCAGACATATGAGGTCTTTAAATCACAAACAACATTACAGATACTGGCTGACCTAGATTTTGACAAGGCATTATCTCTACTAACTAACTTTTTGCCCCTAAACCTCTAACAATAATGCAGAAACATTATTTCAGTCTTTGTGTCTGAGGGGAAAGAGAAAAAACTAGAGATTTTGCTGTTAGAATTCATTCATTAGCATTAAATGTGATTTTAAAGACTTCCTTAATGAAGCTCTTCGAGATTGTTTTATCTGCAGAATAAATGATCATAAATTTTAGAGTCAAGCTACTAATGGATCCTGACATAAATTTTGTTTCAGTTTTGTCTCAAGCAATACTAGCAGAATCAACAGTTAATCAAGCAAAGCCTTTGAAAAAAATAAATGTATAATATTCAAAGTATTGAGCACTGGGTCGGTCAAGCACTCAGCTGATAGCTCAAATAAATCAACGAGTAAAAAGCATTGTTACAGATGTAGTGAACCAATACATGCATACATAGAATGTACATATTGCAAGTGTGCTGCTCACGCAAGAACTGCTTGTTTTAAAAAGAAATAAGTAGCTAATGACAGAATGGATGAATGCATTCCAAAAAGCAAAAAAGACAATTTAAAGTAAAAAAAAAACCAAACAAATTACCTGCATAAACAACATGAGAAATAGTGATTCTGATTTCAAACACAGAGTTATTAATACTGATACACATGTCACAATGGAACTGGACACCCAGGATCTGTAGTATCCATACTGTCAAATAAGATCTAGTCTATCATTAATCAAGAGCAATAAATTTCAGTTGCATTCTAGCAGCAAATCAATAACAGGTTACCAGGGCAGTCAAATAATTCTTGGGACAGACAAGATGCCTAATAAGACTATATATCTACCGCTGGTTATAGTATCAGATGAATATAGCAATGTATTAGACCATGACTGGTTAAGTCACTTGGGGTTTGCAATAACAAAAGTGAATCATCTCACAACTAGAAGTAAATTACAGAGGGTTTACCCAGAAGTAATTAATAATCCAGGGTTGAACCCTAAAATAATGCACAAAACTATAAGTGTAAAAAAATGGATAGGTACTCATGTCCTATGCCACATGTTCAAGGGTACCGCCAAATGCATTCCAGCAATGGTGATTGGACTTAAAAGGGCTTCAAACAGCATGGACCCCAACATCATCATCACAAGAACAAATTTAGATTAAATGAGCCTACAATTTCACGACCAGTTATAAGAAAAGCCTCACCAGATAAAAATATGTGGCAAGCCAACAGTAAAGTGGCATCAACCAGCTGCATGAATCTACAACTCCTAAACCAGCCATCAGCAAACCCTCATCACATGAAACTTGAAATCTACCAGTGATCAATCATCAGCCAGCTGGACCTACTGAAACATCACCAAACGAGAAAACACAATTAAGTGAAAAAAAACATCTTTTAACACACTTTCATAATTATGTTCTCAAGGACTAATTTTAGCAAGGTGGTGGGAATGTCTTATCTCACCTTGCCTTCAAATAATGAACAAGTTGAAGATTGGATTGAACATTCATTGCTGCTAACCAATGCTTATATATAAAGATAACGCACAGCCAATCGCAAGAACAGGCCAACAGACAATGATGCTCAGTGAATCCAAATGTTTCTGTTAAGATTGGGATCTGCCAATAAATAGTCTTTTTAAAGATAAGGTAGTGATTGATTGTCAAACCTGAAAAATGGTATGCATTCTCCAGAGAACTGTTAAACCTGAATAACAGTAGCCCAGTCCTCCATATACATCCAATGAAAACTCTTGCTAACCTGAACCGCAGTGATCATTCTCCAGACTATAGCTATTTAAGTTAATGATTAATGTAGCAAGGCCAGTTCACATTTAAAACTGGAAGCTGCCACAACCAAAGCTGATTACGAGGCAAGTTGTAACTATAGCCGGAAGAGTCACCACACTTACTCACAAGTCAGGCTGTCAAATGCAGCTGGAAATGGGTATAGAAATCTATCAGGGCACATACAATCTCTTCAACAGATCACACATTAGAACTAGTAGCTCTGGGAAGCAGAGTATAGCTATCATTACTCAAATCTGTAAATATTATAAATATATTTAAATGGCGTGTACATTTGTATCTATATTCAGAATTGCACAACCCACATACAAATCACCCGAAGGCAATCCACATGTGTATTCCACCTTCTGATGTCACAGCTTACCAACTTTTTCCTTTACAGCCCACTAAGGTCAGCAAGAAAAGAAGAGACTCTTAATTAATTTACTTAAGTTATTGATTGCAAACAAAGATTACAAACAGCCAAAAATAATGAGATAACACTATTTATTCACATATATATAACACAAATATACATAAAAGTACATAAACCTTTCCAAATTTTATTAGATTGATTTAACTTTAATTATGCACAGAAGTATATGATGGTATAAATATTTAAAACAATACTATTTAGAACACTATTAACATTAATTGTTTGAACAGCTTACAATCTACTGCATAGACACTAACTGCTTTCTACTATCCTATGTGCTAAATCTTACTATTTGCCTGTTTTAATCAATTCAGGTTATGTTATTAGTACACAATAAATAATAAAATATAATTGTAAACTACAGGGGGTTCACATTTGTATTGCAATAGTTATATAAGAATGCATACATGGAAAGATTATATGCCTACAGTAGGAATTAAACTTCTACTATGAATATGACTTAGTGACCGGAAGTCGCAAACATATCACTATATAACATGTATGAAAGAAAAATGGACGCCATGTGGTAGGACTTGATCATTTATCTCACATCACTGTTAAATGAAATAATTGTAAGCGATCAGCAGTCGCAAATTATGTTACAATCATCTAATGCTAATGTGTTATATAAGAATAAGAATTAGATGTAACTCATAACCTGAATTTATGGATACCAGATATACATTCTTATCAATAATAATAATTCAAATATATGATTAATTAGCTAAAACGGAAGTCTATTTAACGGAACTCCAATTTAGCTTGTCTATGCAGCACGATTACCCTCTACTCATTATTTAATAAATTTATTGCTTTAACATATTATTTCTTTTAAATAAAGTGGAAATAACAATTTAACTAATATACACCTTTTAGTAGCATGGGAAAAGATTGCAATTACAAGTTAAATACCTTTTATAAACTAATTTATTACAATTAGCACCATCTAAATAGTGGTATGATATTTAAATAGACCAAACTACAATCTCTTGCCATACTTGCTCGTAAACAGATTAATTACATAACTATATATTAACATGTTTCATTAAATAGAAGACAATAGTTAACTAAAAATTAGTTTAAAGTTGATACTTATTCTTTCAGCTGTAACAGTTCATATTCAGTCCTTATGCATTGGCAGAATTGATTCTTAAAACAGCTATAGTGGATAATGATTTAAGTCAATATTTCACATTCATTTTGGATGCATAGATATTAATTAGGTCGTTTTGTTGGCTGGTTCTTCCTATAGCACTGAACATTAGTTTTTTCCTCTTCTAGAGTGGATACATAGCAAACACCCATTCGAATGGTTTCTTCTATTGTTGATCGCGCTTCCTTGATGTGTCAACGATAGGTTTTTGGCCTGCTTCTGTCAACTTGACAGAGTGAAGCAGATAATGGCTACACTACTCTTGCATAGTAGACTTGCTGGAACTAGCAGTTATTATTGCAAAATAATGACAGAAAGATAAAAGACCAACAGAATAATCTTAGTAACAAATGCAGAATAATAATAATGGCAGCAGAATAGTATTCACTGGCAGGATCAAGATGGAATAATAGAAAGATAATAATAAACACAGAAGAAAATAGAATACTAAAAAGATAATCTTAAATGTAATTTCCAGCACAATTTATATGATTTGGAGTTATCTGTAAAATTCAGATCGATCTCTTGTTATTTAGATCCTTTGATCTATTGGGTATAGATAACTCCATTACTTTTGCCGAGTCTGAGTTTACTTGACCAATATCTTATTTGAATGCTCTTATTTTCAAGCAGGAATAACAGCCTTTTTAATTAAATTATTTTAATCATTTCTCCAAAAATTTAATCTAGCAATATGTTTATAAGTATTTCAATTATTTTTCTTAGAGTGTCATTTCCATCTTTTTTATTGTTAAAAAAAAACGCCTTTTGCTTTTAAATTATTCTTTAAAAAAATTTAAAATCAATTACCCTTTTAAATTTTAGAAATATTTTACATTTAACACAAAATACTATATAATTAACTATACCATATATCTTTGTCTGTGGATTTACAGTATACTTTTAATTTTTATTTATAAAAATTTATTAAACTTCTGAACTTAAATTTTATTCGTAATTTTTTTATATGCAAACATGTAAGTATATATATGTGCAAATATATATCTAGCTTCATATCTCCAAAGTCTGCCAAAAAAAACCAACAATTAAAAAAAAAAGATTTTACTTGGTTAGTACAATACACCTATTTAAAGATTAGTTATACAAAAAAAATCTTATATATCTGAACTCTTAATTAATAATATTTCAACTAACCAATCTTATCAAATGGTTCTTTTACTCGCTTTGCCACTCTAACTCAGTGGCATTTTATTTAATCTGCTCCGACCCTTATCTAGTATAATATGCAGTCTTTTTATGAGTTTTTTCATAGTCTCCTCAAATCTCTAATCCCAGCCTATTTTAATCTCTGTATATCATGCTTTTTCTTTTTTCTTATCTTGTTGCTATTTCTTTCAATCTTTAGCTTCTCTTCTATATTCATTCTTCCCTGTTTTAGATCATCCTGCATCTTTTCTTTCCTGCAAACTACAGCGTCTTTCTGTATTCTTAACTTACGATATATGGCTTCTTTTATCAGTACTATTTCATTTTCTACCTTGTCTACTCTTACACTTTCTAATCTTATTTTCTCTTTCACTTCATCAACATTTTCTTTCACTACCCATTATCTTCTGCATTACTTCCTCAATATTTTTACTTAGCTTTTTCTCTACTGCTTTTATTGAATTTTGCATCTGATCTTTCCTATCTCTCATTTCTTCCATATTTTTCTTTAGATTCTGTTATCCTTTCAGTTCATTGAACATGTCCGTCATAAGCTTCATCATCATCTGCATCTCTTCAGGCTTGTCAGTCTCCATATTGGAATGAAAATTAACACAACAATATAACACCTCTATTTTCTAAACTTGATTAACTATTAATTCTCTATAAAATTCTATTAACCATTAATTCTTTATTCTTATTAAATATCTATTCCATGCTATCTTACTTTAGCTAAACACATGCCAAATTCCCATTTTGCTGTTATTTTTATGTCCTAATTTTAAACTTTCTAATGTCCACTTCTACAAAAAAATTTCTTTATATATATAATATCAGATGTGTTTATTTTCTCACAGCCAAACCAATTTATAACACAAAAATCACTATTATTATGCCACATGTTTATATATACATTATACTCATTACTGGCAATAACTTGTCACAAATAAACTTTTTTCAAAATATACTTTTGCAATCAACATTTTATTTTTATTACTTTAAAACAAACTTCAAAAATTCTTCCCCTTCTATCAAATTCTTAATCCAGTTGCTGAAAAAGACAGTAGAAGAAATTATTTCTAACTTAGTTGTTGAAGAGAGCAGTCAAGTCTTAATCCAGCTGCTAAAGAATAAAAAAGTTATAACTAAGCTATTGCATACTACAGCAGTAGTTTTAAACAAGTTTTTAGAATCCTGAGTTTAATCATAAAAATTTCTACAATAAAAACCATGTGCTAAATTCAGCTAAAAGCTAAACATCACCTTCCTCCATGTAATCTGCCTTCACTGGAATAAAAATATAGAGAAGTTACCCCAAAAATAATCGGCAACCTTGTCTGCAATCAAGAGAATGAGTCTGTCTGTGTTAGTCTCACATGGGAAATTTATTAAAAGAAAATGGATAAAATTTTGCTAGTGTTAATCGGAAAATGAAATACTGCATATTAGAAATAGGTCAAATTAATCACATGCATGTGTAAAAGCTTTTAAAAAAACAAATAGTCAAGCATTGGTGGTCGAGTGGTCAGCACAGCTGTCTTACAAGGAGTTGTCCTGGGTTAGTGGTTCGTTTCCTGGCCGATGCTATGACACATAAAAAAACGGAAAAATTAGAAATTATAATTGGGAAGAATTCTACAGAAGAATCAAATCATTTTAATGTGCACATTAAATTTTCATGCATAGTAAAAAAAAAGATTTTTTGTTTTGTTCTTATAAGAATTGATAATTTTAAATATTTTCATTAAGATATTTTTAAGTTGCAAAAAAATTTTTTTTAAAAAATCTAGTCAATTTTCTCCTTAAAATTATGAAATACTTTTTATTTTAAGGAGGTTTAATTTCAGACTATTTGTCTTGTATTTGTAGAGAGATATGTGGGTGTTTATATCAATGTAATGTGAAGTGGGTTAGCATACAGGGCAATGTGCCCAACTAAATGTATGACCCCAAAGATGTAGTCATTGTGTTGCAATGTACGCAAATATATTTTTTGCGACTGATTTCCATTAGCTCTATGGATAGGGACTATAAGATCAGCAAAAGTTCCGCTCTCCCGCCATACATTAGCACTTCTTAATATTTTATGTATCTGATTTCCTCGCCAGACAGATGCACATTCCTGTACTGGATGAGAATCATGTCCTTCAAATAATATCACACAGCAGATGCACATTCCTGACTGTGGTTTTATGCTAGCATCTTCATATTGCATTGGTTGCATCCATATATCAGGAAGCAAGGGTTGGTCTGGTTACGAACTTTTAGTCTGAGATTGAATGATAAAATTTTGAAAAGTTTTTAACTGAAAAATCTATGTAGCCTATCTATACTCAACATTCTAAAGTAAAATTTATTAAAATGTCCATCTCTGCAGACTTTCTTAAATAATAATTTAAATTTAAAAATAATAATAATAACCAATTTAAAATTAATAGTAAAGTCTAAATTTATTCCTCACTTTTAAATATTTATATGTGTGCGTTAATAAATGTTTTTGGGTGTTATTACTGGCAGTGGCTTATTTTATTTTTTTAATATTAAAAATATATTTTTAAGAAGTTTTATATTAAATCTCTGCGTTTCCTTGAGTTAGTGACATGAGCTAATGGTCAATATAAAGTTGGATCTTAACAGTAAGTATCTGCTTACTATATAAATTTTCCAGGTTAGAATGGCCTGGTGGCGTCCTTGTACGGCAGATACGGTAAGACACATCAACTTCCCCGACCGTTATAATTGGCCCCGACTAATTTTCCCTGACCATTATACCATAAAAGTCATATAGCTAGAAAGTACTTTTTAATACTTTGTTCTAACCATGATAAAAAATTTCTTTATGGTTTTCAACAGTATGCATTATCCATACTCCCAAAATTATAAAAAAAACGTAGCTTACTCCACTGCGCATGCACTTTTACAGATAGAACGCTAATTATAATTAATACTCTCCTTTCCAAACACAAGATAAAGTCTTTTTAAAAGATAGAATGGATCCACTCTATCCTTTTCACCTAAACTATATGTAAAGGCAAATCTAAAGCATTTGGAACTGAGAGCGTGAAGATTTAATTAATCACTTTAAATTACTTATAATATGATTTTTATCAATGATGCTTGCAAAATTTTTACAATTTACGACATGTCATTATCAAATGAAATCTCAAAATGTAATTTCTCAACAGTGAAAATGATGTAAAAGCTAGATTTTTTGCCTCTCCTATATGTCTTGATAGAAGTTTGCTCCTGTTGCTGAAAAGTTACCTTAGCTCGTAGAATTGAGTAGTATGCTGTTCTAAGAATTTAGAGACTCAAAGTGGGAGATTAATTCCAAATGTGATTAAAAATATTAACAGATTATTAAGTCCAGACAAGCCTATAGTTTTAAAAAGCTATGGTAAGATTTTTGACTATATAATTGCATATGTATTTAGGCTAAACAATTCTTTTTTTTTTTTCTATTATAATTGTTAAATAATTTTTATTCATTTTATTCTTATATATTGATTTTATTTATTGGAACTTCTATTTAATTATTTCTTTCTCTCTAATTGTAATTCAAACACTATGATTGTGTTCCTTTACAAATTACAGGTGAATTCTATGCTTCTATGAACCATTGTGAAATATACATACATATCTATATATATAATAAAATATTTCCGGTGATTAATATATAAATAACATTTAGGATTAAAACTCATAACACCATACAAGAAATATTTAAAATACTCTTTAAACAAGCATAAGTTAAAGTTTTCAGAGAATAAAGCAGCATTTATTCTTGTACTCCCATTTATATATATATATAGAATGGTTAGAAAGAAAGAATATTTAAATCAATCCACAACATTGTTTCTAAATGTGTTTCAATTGATTTACTTGTAATAGTTATCAAGCATGAAAGTTATCTCAATTTAAGCATTACCAATAACTATTCAAACAAATGAAACTATGTATTTTGACTTAAGCTATTTTAAATATTTATTGTAAGAAGTTGAATTTTACTCTCAAATGTTATTTATACATTAAACAATGTTCTATTACATATTTTCATTTGTTTGAATCGTTGTTTGCAGTTCTTAAATTGAGATAACTCTCAAGCTTGCTGACTATTACAAGTAAATCGATTGAAACATATTTAGAAACAATGTTGTGGATTGATTTAAATATTCATTCTTTCTAATCAAAATGTTTTAGTCATCCTTCTATATTCTTGATAAATTTTAACTTATGCTTAGAGAATATTTTAAATATTTATTGTAGAGTGTTATATATTTTAAGTTTGAATGATATATATATATCATTAAAAATCAGTCAACACTTAGACAATCCCAATATCAATTTCCAACTGTTATCAAGATAACCTTTCAAGAATATATATATATTATAACTGAAATAAGTGAAGAGATGATATTTGTAACTGAAAGAAGACATTTGTAACAGAAAGAAGTAGACATTTGTAACAGAAATAATAATAAATTGATAGGAAATGATCCATTATTAACATATATGTTTATCTAATCTGTTATTTGTAACAGTAAGTAAACATTGTCACAGTATAGATAAATAGATGAGTGATGAAATGATAGTTGCCATAATTCAATAACTAAATATAACATTATAGCCCGATTGCAACTATCCTAACATTAATTCTGTCACATTAGTAATGAAATAAATAAGTTATCTCGTTTCTCCATATAAAATAACAACAATGACAGTTAAAACTATCATCATTAAAGATTTAATAATATCTAACTATTGGGGATGTCATTTGAACAATAAAACATACTGGCCATTGTCATCAAATAAAAGAATATTAAATATAGCAACTGAATAAAATTACCCACTTTGAGATTCCTGGAGTGCATTATGCTTAGCTCCCATACTAGGTTTTTTTTTAACAAAGAATCCTTCCTATTCTTCTTTCCAACCATATAAGACCATTCATGGTCACATGCACACACTGGTGCTATTCATGACAACTTATAAAATATATATTATATAAAGTTAATATTATGAAGTTGAAAAGGGATTATATCACTCTTTATTCAGTTTAGCTAAGTATATGTGTTTTCCCACGAGCGCCACTAGATTGTTTTTTAAATCTAGATAAATATCTGTTTAGAGTGTACTGAGTTCAAACTCATTCGGTACATTTTTATCACACATGACTTGGATGACTAATGAAAAAAAATGACATTCTTACATTTTATCTATATCGATAAAATTACAAGATCCCAATATTACCAAAATTTATATTATAGATCAAAGATTCTTATAGACATTGCTAGCTCATTTTATGTATATTGATGAACAGACAAGTATAATCCTATTAATGGCTTCTAAACAAGCATGTGAAGACCATTATTGATATTGATGGCCATTTAACTAGATTATTTATCATAATATAAAGGTAATAATGATGAATGATAATAATAGTGATATCATAATAATAATGATAATAATAGTGATATGATGATACCAGCCATAGCTTATTAATAAACTCACAACAATAAATTTATCTTTATAAACTTATAGGCATCTATTAAAAATTATCCTATTTCAAACTAAGATTTAAATATTACATTCACTAGCATTTATATAAGTTTATAGTTATTTACTAAAATACTTTTATAGTTAAGATTAGGATTTAATAATACTAGTGATGATGATTGATCATCATGAATCTCTTTGCATAATATTCAACTTTCCATAAACCCCTATTTATTAAAAGATATTAATTCTGTTAAACGTTAGATTGAGTAATTATAATTTATTAATGATGATGATGGCGATCACAACTCTTATATAGTATTATTTGAAACATTTTAACCAATAACACGATATCCCTCTTTGATGAGGATGATCATAATTCATGGACAAAACATAATTGTAGCTTTCTATTGTTGAACTATAATTATTAAAATTTGGTTATTATCAAGCTTATTCCCTAAATACTTAAAAGTAAATCAACATTCTAGTTTACTTAACCTTTTGCTAGCGCTTAATATTTGCAAGTGATTGCTCAATATTTACGAATGATAATACCTAATAACTGCAAGCAATGATGATGAATTAAAATGATAGAATCAAGACAAGAAAAACACAACAATATTTTTTTAATAAGAACTCGGAAAACCAATTAAGATATATATAATTATATTTTATTAATACTATTACTCTTTCTTTCTTTCTTTAAAATCAAATCAATAATTAAATAAATGGCTTATTATTACATTAATTCAATACAAAAATTAATATAAAAATTTATATAAGCACAAGCAAATAAACTTAATATATAGGCTTGTCATTTCTGGATATTTTAAAATAAGCTGGCTTAAAAAAAATACATTTTATGGAATGCTTACTTAAGTCTTTCCTAACTTATTATATCATAAAATAAATTTCATATGTATCATGTGTGTTTTATTTCACTTCCATTCATATGTAAGCCTTGCTTTATAATTTTTCATATTTAAACTATTTATATATAACCTATTCCTTGACATGTTTGTATAAGCAGTTACACATGCACACATTCGCAATGTTAACATATATGTTTAAAATGTATAACCACAAATTACATATATAAAAATATTTTTGCAACCTTTTAGCAAAAGAAAATAAAATACATGATATTAATTTTAATATGCAACAAGATAAAATAAAAAAAACATTATAAATGCATATATTTATACGTTGCTCATTATCATTAACAACTGAAGAACAATTAAAAAAAAACATTTCAACATTACAATATATAATATAAAAAAAATAATAAAAAATAATGAAAAATTTAAATTTAAAGATTTAAACTATGTTTGTGCTATGTTGTGTGATATTGCAAATAACTATAGATAAACAAGTCTTTAATGTTTCTGTATCAAAAGAAAAATTGCCTTGACCAGTAAGTTAAGGTTTACTTTTAATAAGTAAGAATAAAAATCTGTTAAAGAAAGTTCATAGTTATCAGATCACTTTCACTTCTTACAAATGTCCTGAGTTTGAATTTTCAGACTGCTTGTCTTTGCTCCATAAAAAAGAAAGTTATTGCAGATACTGTTAAGATAAACATGAATCAATTGACTTGCTTGTTTCTTTAATTCTAAAATTATTTATTGTTGATTGGCTTCCTTCTACCATTTTAAAAAGAGCTATTATAAATACTTTTAATAAGTATGTACTGGTGGATTTGCTTGTCTCTCCCATTTTTAAAAAAATAATCGCTGTAGACACTTTAGATGACTGAGGTAAACTTTAACAAAAATTTGATTCATGGCTTCAAATTTGGCTATATATGGATTTTATACATTTTCTCTTCCTCTTCCTTCCTCTTCTCCATCCATCCAAAGGTAATGAGCCTAGAATAGACCAGGAGCCAGAAAAGAAGCATTTCATATAGTTTGTGTGGTTGGCTTCAAACTCTTGCATTTTGTTGGTTATTATTTAACTGGTATATGAGACCACAGTAGATTGGTGATTTTAACTCATTCTGTATTAATCAGGAAGCAGAAAAAAATGGTTTAGCAATGCAGAGTCATGTTATTATACTCAGAAAAATATGTTAATCTCATTTCATAGAATTGTCAATAACCTCTTCTTATAAATTCAATTTTGTTCCATTTTCCTTCTTTTTTCAATATTGCTGGAAATTACTGATATAGATGCACATCTTCGTCTATACTGGCTTTAAAACAAGAGTCTCTCTTTTTTTTTCTTCCTCGACTTTTAAAGAGAAAAAAAAAATCAAATCACTCACTCTCTTTTCATAACATTAAAAAAAAAACTGACTGCCTTTTCCCAATATTAAAAAAAATTGACTGTCACATCTTTCCTTCAACAACTTTAAAAAAAAAAAAAACAGCCTTACTAAAATAGTTTCATTCGTTTTTATTGCGAATGTTAATCAAAGAAAAAAAAACACCTGGAAATCTTTATCCTGAGATAAAATCAAAGCTTCACAAGTTGATGTTCTATCGCGATTTTACAAGAAAATTAATAATCACGCTTTATTACATCAAAGCAACCCCTTTATAAAAATAACCTTAGATACAGATAACAAACAATAAAGCTGGCAATCTATAGTCACCAAAAATAGGTGTTAAAAACGTTTTTGTGTTTATACAGTCGTTCTTATTCTTTCACACTCTTTTGCACGTGTACATTTTCAAATCCCAATCTCTTATCTAGATCACTTTATTTGACACTTTCTTTCTGATCTGCTTTATTTTAACCAAAAATAAAACTAAATAACTGAATATATTAATTATTTAATAAGAAAAATAACATATTAAGATATCACTTCTTACAACATTATATTCATTCACCACCTATTAATTTATCAACTATATATTACACATATAATATACGTACACATAAATCTATATATAAAAGAAATTTTTTTTTTTTCAATTAAATAATATATATGTGTGGGACATGAGAACATACATACAATATATATATATGCATCAGCAAGATATGACAAATTAAATTGATTAATGAAGGCTAGAGATTTGAGCCCTTATAAATTAGTTTTTTTTTCTTTATTCAGTTGAAAAGAGTGTTGATATCTTTGATGTATATCAGTTCAGGATTATATTTTTATTATAACTGTATGTGTATATAATCATGAGCAATTTTTGATTAATTAAGCCATTTTAACAATTATTGGTTTTTATTACTTAAAACTAAATCTAGAATCTGCATCATTCTTATTTAAATCATCTCATTTCCATTGCATACTTAATTTGTTTATATTCTTGAAGGTGATCGTCCTCTTATGTAGAGAATATGTCAGAATGATAATAGGTAGGAATTAGGATATTATGACATGAGGATACTAATTCATTATAGGTAGTCTATAATGAAAGCAGCTCTTCAGAAACCTGTTGGATATATCCTGATCATAAATGAAGCTACTAGATGAAACAACTTAATCTGATTCTCATATAACTGATAATAAATTGATGATGATTTAGAAATATAATCCAAGTTTTTTTCAGAGTTCTTTGACTTGATTTTTACAAACTGGAAATACATGGTGTGATCTTCATCCTCCTAATCAGTAAGTGAGAACTGAAATCAGGATCTCAATATTCCTTAAAATATTTAATAATTTTTCTTACCAATAAATTAATAGCTTGACACTTATAAGTAAAATATACATTTCCATGCACCTATCCACTTTTCATACCATTATGCAAATAAGAATCAACATCATATATATATATAAAGAGATCAATAAATTATATCATTTTACATCACTGACAACCCACTGCGAAATTAAGTCTCTCCCATGTTTATTCCAATACTACAATACATATCTTTGCATCATCTATCTATCACACACACATATATATAAACCTCTAGTAATATGTATACATTTTCTTCTACAAGATATCAAGCTAAACACTTATTAGTTGTAACACACAATTTTCCTACAGTTTCTTCTAATTTTATCCATTCTTCCTTCCTGATATTGATCATCCATTTTCATCTTGGCTACCCTCATGTTTTGATTCTTTTTTTATTATTTAAATATTTTCTAAATTTTAATTATCATCCATTTTGACATAATCATGCCATCATATTCTGTTCAGTTTAATAATAGGTAATGTTTTTTCTTCACTATTAAAATTGTAATTGTAATTATGCACTCTTTCACATATATTAGTAAAGCCATAGTTATTTAGTATTTTATAAGCTTAGCGTTTTCGGGATGTAACTTTGGATCCCATACTCGTAGCTTTAAAAATGATAACTCTGTTATAAATTGTTATTCATTTATGCTTCTCTTCTGTTAATGGAGCTGAGGTCATTTGCAATACAATAAGCCTCTTTGATCTTTCTTTTGGCATCATTCTTCTCTATGCAAACGATATAATTATGTTGTGGTATTCAATATCTCAAAATCTTTTTAAAATAAAAAATTAACATTTCAAACCCAGTTAGTTATACAGTATAGCAGTGGCATAGTCTGCCTCTTTGTGATACTGTTGCAATCACAATGACTTTATATGCAATATATAAAATTGCTGCTATAAAAATGAAATGTTCTAATTCATAGTACAATCGCTAGCACTAAGTTCATAAAAGTGGTAAGAAAATGACTGTGATACTTACACACGCAAGCATGATTAAAATGTAAGAATTTAACATTACTTAGATGTTACAGTTTTTATATTTCATCATTATTAATTTTCATCACACAAATAATGAAAAATAATAAGTTTATTATTATTATTATTTTGATAAAGAAAAGAGTAATCAAGGGGACATATTTATGTTGAGATATATATACACAAATGTGCTCTCAATTTATTATAACTGCAATACTGTATTATTCTGTGGAGTACTTTTTTTTTGTTAATTATTTTCATTGATGTCATAATGAATATGAGTTTTAAATTAAACTATATCATCATCATCATTTTCGACCATTATCGATCCACTTCAGAATGTTCTCTCCAAATTCAATCTACCTTCTCCAATCTCTAGTCTCTCTTCTCCACTTCATCCCAGCATATATCTTTATTTCATCATCCATCTCACATGTAGTATCTTTCTAGATCTTTTACAATCTCTTGGAATCCGGTTTAAGATTTCAACTGTCCATCTATTATCATCTCTTCTAGAAATATGTCCAGACGACTCCACTTTAGTCTCTTAATTCTTTCAATGATTCATTCCGATTTCTTCTTGTTACTTTTAACATGCATTTCTCCATATTTCCTTGAGTGATTTGAAGTTTCTATATTGCTCATCTGTTAGGTGGCCAAGTCTGATCCATAAGTAAAACTGGTAAAATATATTTATTATAAACTTCCTTTTCGAACACATAGGCACATTTCCTTTTAATGGTATTTCTACCAAAAGTACTCCAACCAAGTTTAATTCTATGATTAATTTCACCCATTATGTTTCTATCTATAATCTGACCAAGGTATTTGTAGCTGTTAACTTCTTCTAACTCATCATTATCAATCTTTATTCTCTTCTTACACAACTTTAGTCTTTTTAATATTTACCTTTTAGTCCTACTTTCATCTCATAACTCTTGGAACATTTCCTGACGCTCTAAAACATTATTTGCTTAAATAATAATATTGAAATTTATTATTTAAATAGTTTAAATATTAAAACTAAACTATATCATAGATATTGTATCTGTTACTATCCATATATTTTGGTAAAGATGTAGAACTTAAATGATTGGATAGTGAAGTTTTACTGTATGACCAATCAAAAGAGCAACATATAGTGCACACAGCTTTTCTTAATAGTTTTTTTTCTCCCCAATCTTTCTAAGGCTTTGTTTAAAATTCCTTTTTTAAAAATATGTCAGTATATAAATAGCTAAAATTAAATAAATATATATATAAGCTATTACATCATATATTATCAACTGGCTATAATTTATATATTCGTTTATAGTATTCTCAAAATAATAATTAAATAGAATAATTTTCTCTATATCATTTTTTTTAAAAAAAAAAAAAAAACATTCTAGAATCATTTAAACTCAATGATATATAAATACTCCCTTAGAATATCTTAAAACATTTGCGGGGGGGGGGGGGGGGCAAAAGAAAAAATCCTTAATAGAACCATAAGCTGTTATTACACAATTTTATTGTAATTATATTTAGTTGATTTAAATAATTTTCTTATTCATATTTCAATTATAATACAAAATATTAAAAAAATTACAAAATATTATAAAGATCATAAAATCTAAAACACAAAATTCATTAATAATTAGAACAAAAATTGAATAATAAAACTATTAATGTGATGGATGTGGTTGTATATTATTACACACAAAATCAATATTGAGTGAAATAATTGAAACAGCAATTCTTAGATTTTTTTCAATTGTTTCCATTGATAAACATTATTTACATTAATAGTTAAATAGTGATGAAAATGCTATTTCACGCGCGTACATTTAAGACTGTGTTTAACTGCAAATTATCCCTAATTAGAAACAATAAATTAGCATCAAACAGAACAAATTTATTTTTGATACACTTTGAAACAAACTTTTGATTTTCTTAAAATTACTTTTTTATTTAAAAGACAGAAAATAAAAATCTTACCATTGCATACACTTATATATCAAATCAAATAAAAATATCGTAAAATATAGCTGTTTTATTTATTTATTTGATTGTTTTATATCAGTAAATAAATTCGTCTTCTAAAGGTAACCATTTGAATTATTGGTGAATTAAATATGAATATATTTATGATTCAAGTAATTTCTTTCAATGCAATGTAAGAAGTTTACATCCTAATATACAATAAAAATGTAATTAAATATTCTTTAAATCAATAACAAACAAACACAGATTTCTATTTTTAAAATAGCCCATTCATTTCAATATATTAATAAAACACACGCTCTTCTTTATAAATCTTGTTTTATTATAAAGTGAGTGGTCTATCCTCACGCTTTCACTTCCAGTACTTAAGATTTGCCCATATATAAGCATTTGGGTTGGATAGAATAAGTGGATTCATTTTATTCTTTCCTAAATATTATATCTTGTGTTGGGAGTTAAAGTATTCATTTATTATTAACACTCATAAAAAGCGTATGCACAATAGCTTGACAGGCTGATCTTTAATGTATTACAATTTATAAACATGCACTATAATATTTAACACAGCATTACACTGTTGCACATGCGCTTTGAAGATTTTAACTATAAATGAATGAATACTAACACTCAACCACATGATAAAGTCTTTGGAAAAGATAGAATGGCCATTCTATCTTTTCCAAAGACTTTATCATGTGGTTGAGTGTTAGTATTCATTCATTTATAGTTAAAATCTTCAAAGCGCATGTGCAACAGCATAATGCTGTGTTAAATATTACAGTTTACAAACATTGCGCTATAAAAAATGATTTATTTACAAACATGCACTATATAAAATAAATGCTCATTTACATATGTTTAAGTTTCATTTGAGAATGATGTTTAGTAAATTCTAGATAATTTCGTCAGCGTCATTCATTCAGACATCGTAAACAGTAATTTAAAGTGAGTGGTCTATCCTCACGCTTTCACTTCCAGTACTTAAGATTTGCCCATATAAGCATTTGGGTTGGATAGAATAAGTGGATTCATTTTATTCTTTCCTAAATACTATATTTTGTGTTGGGAGTTAAAGTATTCATTTATTATTAACACTCGTAAAAAGCGTATGCACAATAGCTTGAAAGGCTGAGCTTTAATATATGAACTATTATAAAATAAATAAATAACATTCCTAATGTTTTGACTATATTTTTTTACAGTCTTTATCAAGGAAAAAAACTAAAAAATACATAAAAAATAATAAATAAATTTATGTATTTGGATTAATGTGGAATATTTGTATTTATATTGATAGTTTTTTATGTATTTTTTATTTTGTTCCGTGATAAATATTATAAAAAAATATAGTCAAAACGTTGGAGCGATAAATTTATTTATTTTATAATAGTTCATATAATAAAACAAGATTTATAAAGAAAAAGAGCATGTAATATAGAGAGCGTAAATAACTCAAACAAGCTCTTAATTGATAAATGCAGTAAGAGAAAATATTTAAAATCTCTATCTGGAACATTCCTATCCCCAGACCGATTAGTTTCGAGCTTATGGCTCACCTCAGTGAGGAACTAGAAGAGTATGTGTTTTATTTATATAAATATTCTTTACGTTATAACATTTAAAAGACAATTTATAAATTATAGGTTAATAACTTCAAAAATAGTTAATGCACTGAAACGATATTTTCAAACATTTTTTTAATATTACCATTAGTGTAATATATTTCGAGAAAAAATTTCGGTATTCAACTTTTGTATTATTTAAAGTTATAATTTTTATATAAAATAAGATAATTGGTCCATAGTAATTTTTTAATATAACTTTTAAATTTATTTCCTAATTAGTGTATTAAATAGCAATCTACATATGTAAATCATATTAGAAGAAATCAATCTTTCAGACAGGCGCTAGTGCAGGCAAATTAATACCAATAGCGCATATCTAAAAGATTGGTTTTCTCTCACATTAAGAGTAAAAAAAATTATTTCACATAGAGAAATATAATAATTAACAGGAAAAAAAATTAACATTTTAAAAATAATTTTTTTTAAAAAGCATCATTATTTAAAATAAAATAAAAAGCAATGTAGTCTGAAATCTCTTCTCTCTATCTCTTCAAATCATCATTCCTATTTTTGTAGGAATAAAATCCTTTATCTATACCCTTGATGCATTGTTTTTTGGTCAATTATAATTACAAGTCTTTTTATATGTTAATAATAATTATTCAAAATATTTTTCCTTTTACCCATTTTAGTTGGGAGTACGTTTTGAAATAAAACAAAACTGAGAAGTTAATATGAATTACATTGAAGTTTATTTATTTAATTAGCGCATGGAACTTTTTTTTGGGGGGAGGGAACGACGACTTATTAACAAAATATCATACAAAAAAAGTAAAAGTTATAAAGGAAATAGATTCAATAATAGTTTTACTAAGTCCTTCGGCTCTGTCTCTGCAGCCATAAATCTAATAGTGATAAACAATGTTGTTCTCAGTCCATATTTGTTCACCTTTACGAAAATCAGTAGCATGATAAATTTCTTTTTATTAAGTAATTGAACGTGTGACCAAGGTTTTTTCTGAATCTATTAATGAAAACTCAGTCATGTCTCGGAAGATCAAATCCGATTTTATTGTTGAATCTGGAAATTTGTTTGGAACGAATTAAGAATTCCATTTTTTATATCGCAATTCTTCAATTATAGATTCTTAATTGAACAACCAAAAAAGAGGATCTTGTTTAGCAGTCTTTTGGACATTTTCTATGAAGCAATTTCTCTTTCAATATTAGCTATAGGAATAAGTGAAAGAGCAGGAAGCCACTACAAAGGAATAGATTTAAATATGCCAGTAATATATCTCGTACTAGAGATTCATAAATTTAATATGGGAACTTTTTCCAAATAGGGGAACAGCATTCACAAACAGAATATGCTAGTGCTAAGGATGTTGACCATAAAATACATCACGACCTTAAGTAGTTCCAGCCAGCTTTGTAAGAAGAATATACTTAGAAATTAATTTTGAATCTAACCTTAGATAAATAAGAAAAATAAGTTTGTTTACAATCTAGATTACTCCTAAATAGCATGGGATAGGATATTATTATGTTTCAGACTTGTTCCAACATGTTATATTTACGATACAAGATATTTTCCATTGTTTACACAAAAAAATGGAACAGATTATCTTCATTGGATTAAGAATAAGATTTAGAGTTTAAAAAAGATTTCCAATTTTCTCATATACTTATTTAGAGACTTCAGGAAAAGATTTCTTTTGAGAGGTCAAAGCAATATCATTAACAAAGATGAATTTCTTGCATTGTTTTGGAAGATCACTACTGAATATATTAAATGGATGAAAGAACTGAACACTGTGGTATACCATCCTATAAAATTTTGCGTATGATATAACTATCATTTAGTGTCATTTAATTTTTTTTTTATTGGAGAACATTTTGTCAAGTAAATTAAGGTTTCCTTCCATTTAAAAATTTTAGATACTTTTAGAAGGAACCATTTTTCCAAAGAAAATCATAAACAGATTAGATCAATACATATAGCAATCAATTTTTTAAAAAAGCTTTTCCAAAGTGAGTGATTAAATGTAAAAATTATTCACAGTAACTTTCACCTAGACTAAACCAAGCCTGCTCTGTAAGTAGATGATTCTCAACTATTAGAAATATTCTTATTAATATAATTCTTTCAAGAAGCTTGTAAAGAATACATATTATTGTTAAAAGGAGTTTGCCTTGACAACGGTTTGAAATTGTTGGCTGTATTGATGTTGGGATTGATTAAGTGTTGAACAGTTTTTAAAGAATACATATTGGTCGATAATTTTTGGGATAATTGTCGAGTTTATTTGGGTTTTAAGGTTGTTATGGTTTTGCTTTTATGCAAATTTTTGAACAGTTTCTGTATGAATAATGTTGTTGAATAGTTCTGCCAATATCTATTGGTATTATCGGATCAATATTAGAAGGAGACTTAGTGAAAGAAAAGCTGCTTGGAATTCTGCTCCAATTATGTTTTTTCTTTTTCTATTACTCTTAAATTTGGAAGTCAGATATATAAACTGGCAATCTCATTAACAGAAATAGTAATAGTTCTTTTAAGATATATTTTTATATTCACCAGGCTCATGTAAAAATATTCAGGTCTTACAATTACATCTTCAAAACAAAACAACACTCTCCATATAGTAGTGCCATCTTGTGCTAACAAGAGCAATCAATGGATGCCAGAAGGCTTGTGCATAAAATCCCTATCTAGTGCCTACTCATCCAATATCCCCAGACTAGTTTCTGGCTTGTGATCATGTGATGTTTAGTGGTTTAATTACATCTTGTAAAGCCTTGCTTCTTCATGGTTTCTATCCACTTTTTTTTAGCACTTTCCAGATGTTTAATAGACAAAAAATGATTATATAGACTATGGAGCACTGTTAGTTTTGTTCCCATCTAGAATATGAAATGTTTTCAATATCTAAGAAAGATGGACTCTTTTCCAGGCGTCATCATGAATTTGTATCACAGTGAGAGGGAAATATTCTGTTCAAGATATCCAGAATATCGACTCCAATTAGATTTCCTTAAATTCCATCTTGGAAAATAATAACTTTCAACTATAGGACTGTGAATTCTAAGAGTGGTTAAACTTGGTTTATGTTGGCTATAAGAAATAATGCTCCAATATAATTTAATTCAGCAGGTAACTTCAAACCATTTTTTGTTAAAACAAATATAACTACCTCAAAGGAATGTTACTCTTCGAATGGCATCAGGAAATGAATGCAAGTTGTTTAAATCCATCCATTTTAAAAGATGACAATCTACTTGACATTTATTTACATATTTCAAAGATCACTATAAGAACTGAAATCTTCTATAAATGTAGAAAGTATAGGAAGATCTCGGAGAGGAGGATATGGTCAATTTATGCTGGAAAGTTTATAAATCTGCTAAACATCACATGATCACTATCTCATACTAGCACAATAATTGTTATTAATAGTGTTTTCAATTTCATTCTCATAGTTTTGTAGTTAAATAGAGTTAAAAGGTGGGTGCTGGAGGGTTGCATTAGATCCTAAGATCTAGGTGCAGTGCTCTCAGATCCAAGGCTCCTCACTGATGAAGGCCACAAGCCAGAAACTAGTCTGGGGATATTGGATGAGTAGGCATTAGATAGGGATTTTATGCACAAGCCTTCTGGCATCCATTGATTGCTCTTGTTAGCACAAGATGGCACTACTATATGGAGAGTGTTGTTTTGTTTTGAATTGTTTTATAAATCTGCCTGCATAAAATTATCTATCTGAATGATGATAGCAAAATCATTGGACTATCCTCAATAGAAATTCTTTTCTTTACACAGATAATCTGAAACAAAAATAATTATACCACATTTAGAGTGCGCTCTGATATGTATTATCAGAATAATGGATTTCCTAGAATACAACTACATCAACGATGTGCTGATCAACCAATTTGTAGAGGAGCTCCATTTTTTTTATTTTGATATATCTTCGATGTTAAGTTGAAGTAATTTTATTTTGTTTCCTAGCTAAAGAGATATATTTAGCAATTGAAGTGTTCAATGTTTGCCAACTCCAGGTAATCATTTTTGTCATTTTTAGAACCTAAAACTCACACCTGTGTAGTTCTTGCATGACTACCCCTAATATCACCAAATTCAGATCAACAGCTTTGTTATGTATTTTCATAATTTAATGTCTTTAATGCAGAATGCATCAAAATATAATCTATTTGTGATGCTAATGCATGCTACTGTCATGGTGAAATCGGTGTGCATTCACAATTTGCATTAAGTGAATTTTACTTACAATAAATAGTGTCTGGTATCATTTTTAAATTACAGTAATTGAATAATGCACTACTTGAAGTTATATTAATTGCAGTTTACTTGGAATTATTGAGAAGATAATTAAGATAAGGACACCAACAAATTGAGTTAAATGAGCAGTTTGAAGATTACTATTGTTGTTATAAGTTCTTGCCATGTTTTTTTATTTCTTATTGTTATTCAGATATATTACTTAGAAGTGTCAGGATATTTTTTAGATATAATGATTAATAAAATACTTAATAATTAATTCATTGGAAGTATATATTTGAAAATATTGATGGAAAAGAAACAATCAGCAATGATATATATACACTTCATTGTCACAAATCTATTAACAGAACAATCAAGTCTGAATATCACATGATTATTCCTTGAATAGGTTCATATTATCAGCATTACGCATATGTGATAAGCCGTAAAGTATTTATAGGTTTATTGAAATGACTAAAATTTTCATTACCACAATAATTAATGTGGTATTAGGAAGGCTGAAAAACTAAACATTCTAAAAAATCTTAATAATATAATCATCAGCAATTGATATCAATGTGACAATGTCTAAAAAGAGTAATTTTAACATAAATGCGATGCTCTGTGGTTTATCCTTTTTTGGGGTCAGGAATCTCTCAGTCACTATGCCCAGAGAAACCTGTTGCCACCTTAACATCCCTTTCCATTCCCCAATTTAAGTTTTTCCCATATTCCTCTCTATCCTGCTCCATCCCATTTCCACAACATAATCTTTGCCAACTCCATGGCCTTTATATCTAAATCCCCCTTATCTTTTCCCAAATCCAGCACAAAAACCAAGAACCCACTTTCAGCATAATCATTTTGTTTATATTTATTCTTCCATAACTTCATTATTTGTACCTTTCTGTTTTCAGGCATTTACATTCAATTAACAGATGCCTAATATTTTCTATACCTTCCTTATAATACACGCCAAAAAGCTTACACTTGGTAGCACTATTGTTTGGAAAAATTTGCTACAGTTTTAACAGCTTGTGTAAATATAAGAAAAGGTCATCGTGATGTTTTAATAGTTTAACTTAAGCATAGTAATATAATACATATAATTAGAAAGTATTGAATTGAAAGTATAAAAAGTAATGTCTTTGAGATATTTTGTCATGATGAGTTTGGTGAGAAAACCAAAAGAAAATCTATCTTGAAATGAATACCAATTCTCAGGACTAAATACAAACAATAGATTTCATTATAACATTGGAATTACATGACACTGTAATAGGAAGCAAACTGGATGTGAATACTATGAATAAACCAAAGAAGCTAAAAAGAACAACAACTAGACATTGTTCGTTTTTGTAAATCAAGATGGGGGAAGAAAAAAAACAAATACAGAAATTATAAGTTTGTTATTCTGGAAGGAAACAGTAAATCTAATACCATATAAGAATTATTTTGAGGCTAATGACAAAAATAATTTTATAAAAAGAAATTCTATAAACATGAAATTGTTGGTGATAATTTGAAGATCGAAAGATGATGATGAAGAGGGAAAAATCAAATATGAAAATCCTGAAATGGTAATAAAAATAGTTACAGAAAGATTGGAATGCTATAACAAAATAATAGAAGAAAGATAAGATTGTAATAAATTACAAGTTAATCACAAGAAATGAAAAATACAAGTTTTTATAAAAAGAGTCCCAAGAAATTAATAAACATAAAATTTTATAATCAACAAAAGAATTTAAAGATGAAAACCTTCTTGTACCAAATATGCATGAGTACTGCTGTATATTGCCTAAAAATGTGTAATAATATAAAGCTAAATATGTACGTATGATAACTAGTCAAAATAAAAGACATTAAAAGTCACTAGAAATAAATAAAATGCATAATAAGCTAATACCAAAATGACTTGGATATGCTCATTTGCAAGGAGATAATAATGAAACTGTTTTATGGAAATAAAAAACAAAATGAACTCTCTAAAATGCCAGCAGAACAACATAGTTAGAGAGCAAATCAATGCTAAGTCTAATGCAAGCAATAAGGTGATGGCAAACCAGGCACTCTGTGAGCGTGAAATATGCCAAAGAGATCATTATGGTATAAAGTCAACAAAGTAAAATAAAATACAGTATAAGAAATGCAATATTATAGTTCAATACTATAAATAACTATCTATAATTAAGACAGGCAAAACTCACTATACGTATTGCCACACACAGCAAGCTAGAGTAATCAATGGATGCCAGAAGGCTTGTGCATAAAATCCCCATCTAGTGCCTACTCATCCAATATCTCCAGACTAGTTTCTGGCTTATGGCCTTTGTCAGTGAGGAGCTTGGATCTGAGAGCACTGCACCTAGATCTTAGGATCTAATGCAACCCTCCAGCAGCCACCTTTTATCTCCATTTAACTACAAAACTATGAGTCTTACACTGAAAACACTTTAATGTTTTAAATCCAAGCCCATTAGCCTATATAGCCATATGGGTCTGAACTCAGTTCAGCACCCATACATTTTGGTGTCATAGTTTTGTAGTTAAATGGAAATAAAAGGTGGCTGCTGGAGGGTTGCATTAGATCCTAAGATCTAGGTACAGTGCTCTCAGATCCAAGGCTCCTTACTGACGAAGGCCACAATCCAGAAACTAGTCTGGGGATATTGGATGAGTAGGCACTAGATGGGGATTTTATGCACAAGCCTTCTGGCATCCATTGATTATTCTAGTTTGTTATGTGTGGCAATATGTATAGTGAGTTTTGCCTCTTTTTACAACAGTTATACACAAGCATTAGAGGTGGTGGTCATATAATTAAGACTGATTAAATTTATGGAAATCAACCAGCAAATTGCTAGTTGAAAGACTAACAAATTATTAATATTATATATTTAGAATAATGGAATAATAAACTCGTTAAGTTAAATCTTTTTTTGTGTATTATTTCGAAAATAATATAATAGTGTACAGCTGACTCAGGTCAAATCTGGACCCTTTATATATCAAACCCATCCTGGAACAATACAAATTCAGATGACAATGCAGAGAGTAAAAACAATCACCAAAAACAAAAAGAATCGTAGATACATTAAAAATTGCTGATAAAAAAATAATTGAAATTTGAAGGATAAAAAAATAAATAAAAATGTATGTTAAGTTTTCTGCCTGAAAGCAAATTGAAATATTATATAATAGAATATAATTAAAACATAATATTTAATCATCAATGATAGTTTGCCATTGCTCACCATTCAATAGACAATACAAAGTAAAATAAATGCAGTTAAAAAAATAATTGATAAAATAGTAGGGAAATAAAACAATGAAAAAATATAAATATGATAAAAAAATAGATGAATATATAGAAAACTAAACAGTGAATTGAGAAATGGAATTGATACAGTTGAATGAGTGATTAAGTTATGCATTTAGGGTATAGGAATATAGAAGAGATTTTATTTTGTTTATAAACAAAACAATTTGAATGGGAAAAAAAAGTCGCAGAAATAAAGCTGAAACAGATACAATACAAAAAAAAAAAAAAGTGTGATTTGTGTGTCTGCAATCCTTCATGGATAAGAAAAAAAAAATCAGTCAATAATGATGAAAAATTATGCTATAATGAAAAAAAGAAAGTACAAAAAATTGAAAAAGCACAGGCATTTGATGAAATCACAAACTGAATAAAAAGAAAGGATTTTGGAAGATATAATAGGAACCATGGGTGAAGCTACTTGATTTTTTTTGATATTTATAATCATTTACAAACAATGTTTAAAATAAAGTAAAAAATTAGGTTAATGTTACATACATCTAAAGTTTTGACTCTTAAGAAGTGGATTTCTAATAGATCTAATACAATTTTAATCTGAAGGGTAGTTTGGATTTAGAAAAAGTAGAACACAAAAAAAGTGTAATTAGAATAGTGAGAAATATTATTGCAAGAGATGCAGAAGGCAAAATGTTCTTTTTTGTTTCATCGATAGTTTTTATGTCTTAACTCTATAATTCCCAAATAAGAATAACAAATTATTTGTAAGAATTAATTTTCTTTAGAACACAAGGAAATAAAACCCATAGCAACAAATTTCTTCCCTGCTCTTTAATACAAGTTACAATACATACGAATAATAGGATATATAAATATACCAAGATATAATATTCATATGAGTTCACCCTCTTCTCAATCACATATATTATCCATTACAATTACATAAATCCCCACTCCATTGTTTTGGAATATTAAATAATTAAATAACAAACAGAAAGTAATACATTACCTTTGCCATGATTAAAGTCTTTTAATCCTGCAGGCCCTTAAGGCATTTTAAAATCATAAGATCAGGGTGATCTATTTTAACCCTAGTCAGCTTGGGTACCTTCAGGAGCTGATCCTGGGTAATAAGATGCCCCCTGACCGCTGCTTCTTCCCAGTGGGAATCTCAGCTGACCCAAAATGATGAAGATTGGGGGAAAAGGCACTCCTTTCTCAGTTTCAGTCCTTTTATACTTTTTTATTCTTTTGTTTTCTGGGATAATAATATAGTTCCTGAGGATCTGGGTGGAGAGTTTTATCAGTTCAATCTTTACTGTAACTTCAATTAGTAATTAGCTGATAATAATTGAAATTTTCTCTGTTATCTGATTTTACTTTTTCCTTTCTGTAATTAATTCCTGTTACAATATTTCGATTAAATATTTTATTTAATTAACATTCGATTTTCTCTATTACTTTATTTCTTTTTATTATTTTTATCTCTTCACATAATTTTAATATACATATATACATTTCATTAATCCTCCTCTCAAATCCAGAAAACAGATCAGTATGGTTTAAACATAATCCTATAAATTTTTTGCCTTACGTTTTATGTTGGGGTCTGGACGATCTTTGCCTTTCTTTGGATTCTGTTTCAGTTTCTAGTTCGGCTTCTTTACATTCTAAGTGAGGCTGTAGATTCTCTTGAATTTTGATGTATTCTTTCTTGTTTTCCACTCAGTTTCACTGACTCTTTACTATCCACCAGTATTGCTATTGGAAACTGGATGTCTTCTGTGACTTGACAATAAACATGATTTGTTTACCTCCGATACTCTTTTTCCATTCTGTATCCAAATGATTACTATTTGTCTAGATAATTTACTGGTGATTATCTCTTTGATCCATTTCTTTTCGAACAGATCACATATCCAAACTTCTTCACCTATTTGAAATATTGTCTTCGCCATTGTAGTGGGAGCATTCATCCATCTTGGGGAATATATAATTTCCTGCCCATCAGCAACTCAGCCGGGGATTTATTTGTAATCGACAGCATGGAACGTTGATGAAGCATCACATCATATAAAACTTCTTGTACATTGTTACAAGCAGATTTGTTGAATGGCCTTATCAGCTAGGCCGTTCAATTCAGGGTAGTAAGGGGTGCACGGATGTGTTTGACTCCTTTATTTATAAAATAATCCTCCATTTCTTAAGCAGTAAAGCCTGCGCCATTATCTGAAACAATTATTTCTGGTAATCCAAAATAATAGCATTTAAGCTTTATATTGTTTCACTCGCACTAGTATTTTTAACAATGTGGTATTCTGCCCATTTAGAGTATGAGTTGATGAGTACTAATACTATTTTCCCATTGATAGGACCAGCATGATCCATGTGTAGTTTCTGCCATGGTTTATCTGCTTTAGGCCACAGTACATATTTCCCTTGGGTTTCTTGCTCCTTTCGGACTGGCAGACTGTACATTCTTAGTGTACTTTTCACAGTATATATTTTCCTTGGGTTTCTTGCTCCTTTCGGACTGGCAGACTGTACATTCTTAGTGTACTTTTCTATATCTAGTTATCCTTGATCACCTGGCATAACTATGTGCTAAAGTTTTTGTGCGCACTACTCCTGGATGGCCTTCATTTAATACTTTTAAGATCTTATTTCTACCCTCAGTTGATATCACCACCCTGTCCTCCATTAACACACACCCTATATTTAAATGATAGATTTTCCCAGTTGTCCAAAAAGTTGGTGCCACCCCTTGTGGTTTCTGAGGTGGCCAGCTGTTCTTGATTTGAGTAGGTGGAATATTTTATCATCCCTTGTCCATTTTGTTACTGTATTACTTTTCAATAGCTCTGACTGCATAACATCTATATAATTGATTTCAATTCCGTTTATGTGGGGTTCCTCTTTGCCCACATTTCTGGATAATGCATCCGCATGTTGAATTTCTTTCCCACACTTATAGATCAGCTGATGGTCATATGATGCCAATAATTTCTCCGTCGTAGTATCTGTGAACTCAGATAGTCAGGTGTTAGCCTGTCACTTGCCAGTATACCTAATAATGGTTTATAATGAGTTACTATTTGAAAAAATCTGCCATTTATGTATGGGTGAAATTTTTTTATACCAAATATGATAGCCAAAGCTTCTTTATCAATCTGGCTATAGTTTCTCTCAGCTTTAGAAAGAATCCTAGACGCATATGCTCTGCAACATTCACCATTATAATGTGGATGGCATAGTATACAGTCACCACACTCCATTCTGAAGTGTCTGTAGTTAATCTTACTTCACGATTATTATCAAAATGAACTAATAATTTATCCGATGACAGCAGAGTTTTAGTACGTAAAAAAGCGTCATCGTGGCTTTACAGCTACTGCCACTTTTAATTCTTTCTTAATAGTTCAAAAAGGTTTTGCAACTTTTGCCTTATTTTGTAAAAACGGTTCAAAGTAATTTATTAAACCTAGAAATGCTCGAAGTACCTTGAAGTTCTTTGATTTTCCTGCCTTTTCCATGGCTTTTATTTTTTCGGGCAATGGACATTTACCTTTGCCGGATATTATACGCCCTAGAAAAATCCTAATACTCCACACACTTTTCTGAGAAATATTTACTCCGAATTTCTGCAATTTTGCACATACCTTAAACAGTTTTTGACAGAGCGTCTCTTCCAGGTCCACTGTTATTAGTAGATTGTCAAAATAAGATATGACACCCTCGAAATCTTGCAATAATTTGTCAATTTTTGTCTGAAATACATATAGGGCTTCTAAAATCTCGAATGGAAGCCTATTACTTTTAAATAATCCCACAGAGGTAGTAAAAGTTAACATTCCAGCAGTTTTATCAGTTACTGGAATTTGATGAAAAGTTGACTTTAAATCCAGCTTTGCAAAATGAGAAGTGTTTTGTAAGCTAGCTAATATGCCCTCTTATTTAAATACTTACTAACTGTTACCCTATAATTGCTGCATATTCTTATCTGACCATTATTACGACTACAGGCGTAGCCCAGTTTCCCATTTCCATAAGTGACAATATGCCTATATTAACCAATGCTTGAATTTTCTCGACTTTTGATTTTTGTGCGAATGGAAATTTTATGTGGTTGGCTGATAATTAAATGTGCATTTTCTAGTAGCTCAACTGCTACTGGGCTTGTTGCTATTTCACCCCATTCTTCACTAAATAGATCTGGGTATTCATTTTGTATTTCTTGTTCAAGGGAAATTTTTTTAACTATGCTAACCTGAATTCCTATTGCATTAAACCATTCCCTAACTATTATAGGGCTAATTTTACCTTGTACTATGAATAGTGGCAACCCAATTATTTTTTGCGGTATCTAACCAGTATATGTATTCACCGCAGTAACTTTAATGCATTGCTGCTTACATCTTGGGCTTTAACATTTGTTTTTTCTAGTTTTATAGTAGCATTGGCTGCTGATGGTGTACTCCAATCTATTTCTGACATCATCAATATACCTGAGCCAATATCAATTTTCCATTTTCATTTCTATGCTGCAAATTTGCAATTCTGTCATGAAATTGTTGTGAGTCTTCAAATCCTGTGTTTTTTCACTGTGTATCTCCTCAAGGGTTTATCTCCCCATCTTTTCTGAACCACCACTTTCTCTTGATTCTCTTCGTTATGGAGTTTTTCACATACTCATGTTAGATGCCCCTTACAATCGCATTTAAAACATTTCACACCTCCACCTACACTCCTTTACTCTATGACCCATTTTTTCCACAGCAAAAGCATGAAAATTTGTTTTCCTTTTCAATTTAGGGTTTACACAAATTTATACATTTTTTCCCCATTTTGAAAACTTGAGTATTAAAACTGTCTTCGGATATAGATTTAAAAACATGAGCCTGCTCTACTATTAAGTTATGCCTTTCCGTAGGGCACTTTGATATGTTAAATCAGTGTCAGTTAACAATTGTTGTCTCAATCTGTCATCAGACATGCCTAGAGTAATTGATCTAAAAGTATTTACCCAACCCAATCCCTATAATCCTTTGCTAGCTCTCTAAGAGCAGAATTATACTCTTTAATTGACTCTCCCTTAAACTGTTTCCTATTTCTTAACATTAAACTAGCTAGTTTTTTTATTAATTCCTTGTATTGAATGCTATTAGTGATGGGGGAGTCATAAAACTTATTCATTATCTCTAAAACTTTTTCACTTGAAAAGCATAGAAGTACTGCAACTTTTTATTTATTGTCCTGAATTCTGTTTAGAGTAAAAAAGTTTTAGATCCGAGTCATGTATAGTGGCCATTCCACAGCATTCACCACATTAAAATCGCCGATAGATGTTTATCCACAAAACGGCATTTTTTTTTCTTTAACTACTTTTCTAGTTTCTCCCCAAATCTGTTCGATCTAATGATTGTTCCCGGTTTGCTATGTCTTAGCTCTATAACCCCTGAATAAAAATAACAAATTATTTTAAGAATTAATTTTCATTAGAACACAAAGAAAACAAAACTCATAGTGGCTCAATTTCTTCATGCACTTTAATACAAGTTACAATATATATGAATAATAGGATATATAAATATATCAAGATATAATATTCATGAGTTCACAATCTTCTCAATTACATAAATTATCCATTACAATTACATAAATCCCCACTCCATTGATTTGGAATATTAAATACATACTCAATAATTAAATAATTAAAAAGAAGGCAATACATTATCTTTGCTATGATTTTTAATTCTGCAGGCCCTTAAGTCATTTTAAAATCATAATAAAATCAGGGGTGATCTGTTTAACACTAGTCAGCTTGGGTACCTTCAGGAGCCGAGATCCTGGGTAATAAGATGTCATCCGCTAGTTTCTTCTGTGCTTCTCCCTGGTGAGAATCCCAGTTGACCCAAAACAACGAAGACAGGAAAAAAGACATTCCTTTTTCTGTTCCAGTCTTTTTATACTTTTTTGCTCTTTTATTTTCTGGAGTAATAATATAGTTCATGATAATCCAGGTGGAGAGTTTTAACAGTTCAATCTTTACTGTAACTTCAATTAGTAATTAGCTGTTACTAATTGAATTTTCTCCATTATCTGATTTTACTTTTTCCTTTCTGTAATTAATTCCTGCTACAATATTTCGATTAAATATTTTATTTAATTTTTGATTTTATCTATTACTTTATTTCTTTTTACCATTATTTTTATCTCTTCACATAATTTTAATATACATACATTTCAATAGTAAAAAAATGTTTAATAGAGTATATATTAAGAAATTTTTATGAGATAGACAAAAGAAAATTGCCAAACCAAGTCTTCTTCATATTTTGAAAAAAAAAATGTAAGAGAATGGAACCTATTTCAAGTTCATTTAATGTATAGTCAAAGATTTTCTAAATAAATGCTATTTTGAAGTCAATAAAGTTTGCGTTAACAGAAGGAGGATTATTATATAAGATTTGCTGATGATATGGCAAATTTGTATATATAGAATGAACCTCGTAAAAACTAAATAGATGTACAGAGCTGAAGACTAAAAAAAGACATTGGACCAAAAATATAGAATGTTCAAATAAATGGAAATTTGTTGCAGTGACTAGATAGGCTTTTAATAAGAATAAGAAGTTATTCTGCGAACCACCTAAATCAAGGGTCTGCTAAATTGTTTATTTGGAATATATTTTATATAAAGTAGATATAGAGAATTAAGGGGAAAAAATAAAAAAAATACAACTATTCATTCAATGTGGATTTTTGATAAAATGTAGAAAACGAATTGCAAATACATGATTAGAAATCCTTAGTGTCAAAAAAAATGAAAACCTGTAATTTAGTTAGGATATTAAAAAGCAGGATTAGGCACTTATTAAATCTTAGAAGAGTTTTTAAGAATATAGTTGAAAAAATGTCAGTTATGACTGTTTAAAGGTAATCTTGAGAGATTAAGAGTTTGAGATTGGAAATAATGATGGGACTTAGTTATTGGGAGTCAACTGGTAATGACCATATCACTAATATTTTACAAAATGTTTCCAGTTTAAAAATTATTCTAATTCCTTTACATCTGGTCATCATATCTTAAACGATCTACTCTGGAGATGGTTTCAATAATGTTTCTCAAAAGATTTTATTCTTATCATCAATATATTTCTTTTTCATTAATCCAATTATGTTATTGACATTGATATTTAGTTGATATTTGAAGTCTAGCACTGATACTAAAATTCCTAAAAAAGTTATCTAATTTAAGACTTTAAGCTGAAATCAACTGACAAGCGTGCCTTTTTTTTTGTAGAACATTTGATGCCAAATTGTAACGACTGTAAATTATCTCACTATTATATAAAAATATGTTAATAGCCTCATTTGGTCAGAACTTAAGAATCATTAATTTAGTTTTGAGCAATTCTAAAATTAGCTAATGCTTTTGAAAGTTAGTTATAAGTAATATTTACCCAAATTGAATCATGATCTACCTATCAGTTGTGAATGTTGGACACATTATATATATATATATTATAACGATCAAAATGAAAGTGAAGATCGAATCTAACCGCAAACTACGATATCTGCTCTACAAGGCGCCATCTAGGCATTTAAACCTAGAAAAATTTATAGAGTAGGCAGATACGCGCTGTTAAGATTCCACTTTATTTAAATATTCCGATTGTTAGCCCAAGTCACTAGCTCAGCGGAGACGCAGAGATAAAAATCTATAAATTTTATATCTTAAATATAAAAGAATAAAAGCCACTGCCAGAAATTAACACATAAAAATATTTATTTACGCACATATAAAATCATTCTAATTTGAGGAATAAGTTTAACATTTTAGATTTTTATATTTACTTTTAATTTTACATTTAACTAAGTTTCAATGAGTTTAATATTTTATTTAGATAGTCGAGTATGAATAGACTACATAGATCTGCATTTGAAAAGAAAATATTCTTCCCTGATTTAACCTTAGGCAACAAATTTCGCAATCAACTGGCGCCAATCCATCTGATACATTCATGTATTATATGTAGCATGATACGACAACACAAAATACTATACTGTCAGGAATGGACATCTGAACAGTAAGTAGAATTAGAGAAGACATTGACTCTCCACCAACAGGAATGTTACATCTGTTGGCCAGTAGAACAATAAACAAAAAACTCCATAGGAATGGACTGCGGTCTTCTGCCGACTTACAAACCCATCCATAGGCAAACAGAAAGTGTGTGGCGTATATATGCAATCCTGCCCGTAGCGGACCTCATACTACACCTACTAATTACACAAATATATCCAATCCATTGAGCCAATTCAACCACGAAACGAATAACCTAAGATTACCCTCCTTAATATAACTTTACAAAACTATATAGCCATTCACGCCCGACTTAAATTTAACATTTAGATACGTTCGCACAAATGCATTTTATAAAATTTGTTTTAAAATGTTGAGTACAGATCAGCTGCACAGATTCCACGGTCAAAAACATTCCAAATTAAACACAACCGATCAAAATACAAAGTCATCGATAAACGTCACTTGCATAGGGAATATACAAATCCCATTAGCATTCATCGTAAGATGCTTGCAGTGATATCGTTGACATATATTTTAATCGAATGTGAAAACCACAACATTATCAACCGCTAACGAATCTATGCAACGTCTATACCCAACCTTAAATTCCCTCATTTAAAATTTAAACAACAAATAATTTATACAATAAGAGAAAAAAAAAATGGAAATGATTTTTATCAATTGGAAAACATATAAAATTAAGCATTATTAATTGATTTTAAACTAAAAAGTCAGATAGAAGTTCATAAGCTTGAACGAAAGTTCTTAGTTATTTTTAAATTTAGAGTTCATGTCAATAGCTTACAGTAGAAGAGTCCAGGTTCCTGTTTTTAATTCCCGTGACGTCTCCATTGGAAGATAATGTTCTGAAGGTAGCATTAGCTGGTTCCATTTTTGTATCACAATCTTTTCATTTTATATATATTTTTTTAAAACAAACAAAAAAATGAGAGAACGGCAAGTGCGTCTTACCGTTCTCATCAAATCAAGTCCGAAAAAACTGTCTGGAACTCAATATTTCTCTTTTTATAGTAAATCTCCAGATTGAATGAACAAAGACGTCACTAATCCAAATTTCCGTTCGGGTCCGGGCTGAGGCTTGGTGCTTCCATTGGTCAAGTTAATTTCTTTTTATTTTCTTATCTATCTTTCATCAGATCATTTTAATTATACAAGAGCCCGAAGCTAGCTTGCTTTTCAAACAATTTATAAACAATCATTTCCATTTACAGATTACATTAATTAATACCTGTTTTTATTTTTAAATCTTGTACTTTTTTATAAAAAAAGTACGTTCAAATACTTATTTGTTGTTTTAAAAAAAAATATTTTTAAAGTTTGGCCTCTGTGCGAATGTATATACGTTTAACAAACATTTTAATTTTAGCGTTTAGTTTTTTACTTTTATTTGCGAACTTTTAAGTTTTTATTTTAAATTAATGTAACGACATATTTATATATCGTTACAATATATATATATGTTTACTTTGTAATTCTTATAACTTTAATTTACAAACCAATATTTTAATTGTATGTAATTTTCAGTATATCTTTTTTTTGATCACTGAAATAAAAATCTATAAAAATTGATCTCAAAAACGTTGCTCATATGTCAATCAACATTGAACACCTTTACATATAACTGTTTAAAAAATAGAGTTCTCTTTAGTTACACACAAATTAATATAAAAGAATCTAAGAATTCCTTTATGAATGAGTTCAAATGAAAATAAATAACATCAACACAATTTTCATAACTAAAACTATCAATCACTTAAACATTTAATATTTCACTTACTAAACTACGGTTCTTACCTTTATTAACATTCTGTCCACCTGGCCCACTACTACAACTGTGAACAATTTGTAATTTCTCTAAATAAATAAAAAAAAAATAGTAATAAAATTAAGCAGATAAGTTCAATATCACAAGTTTAAAGTATATTTTATATTTTTACAACCCAGTACATTTAACAAAATTCATTTAGACATGAGCTAATAGTATGAAATTGAGTAAGTAAATGTATGGCAAAATTCAAGAAAACAAAACTCATATATGATAAATTAGACAATGGATGGTGATACACAGACTAGAAGGAATCCCCAAAATTTGTCCCTTGTTAAAAAACGGCAAAGTAGCTCCAATAGGAATTAAGCAAACGAAGATAATTCCAAATGAATGGAATTTGATATTTACAACAATGCAATATTAACATGAAATAACACTATTATACTTACTGGTCATCGCCGATTTGCTTTTTTTTTAACCCCCCCCCCATGATATGGAAGTTATAGGATTCTGTGTAAATGACAGCTTTCTATGCAATTTATAAATAGGATTTCTAAATATTTACTGTGTTCCAATAAAAAGGTGTCTCCGAGCTGCCTACCGCACCATCTCTGAATCAAGGCATATACTACATAGCAACATAATTTAGCTATACACCACAAAAACTTTAAAGCATTAGTATGTCTGATTCACAAATTATGACATGAAATGCAACTACATGTTTTATATCTTAACCCACAATTCAACAACATGTTTAACATTAAATTTTACTTTAAATTGAATAAAACCACTACTGAAACGTTTGAATGATTCAAAATGTGTATGAAACCGAAGCCATGAATAACAAAGAATGTTTTCAAATGCTTCAATATTTTATGATGGTAGGGAGAGCATTGAAGTCAATTTATGAAGATACAAGACACACTGACACATTTCATGTTGTAACTTATGATCCAGGAACCTTAAAATTTCCAGGGTCTATATCGCTACGTAACACATGCGCTGAATCAGAAATGGCACTGCAGGCAGCTTGGAGAAAGAACCAGTCACGTTTTTACTGAGCCACATTATGTATTTCAGATTAAAAATAAATTATATCACATGAATGCATAATCACCCATTAAACACGCTTAGTTTTCCCATCCAAGTGGTGCTATCAACAAGCCCATATTTTTTAAAAAGTGGGGAGCAGATTTTAAAAATTAAAATAAATGTGATGAATAACATAAAACCAATAATCTTTCAAATTCAATTACTTTCCGATAGTTGATTTACAATATGAACATTCCTATTACATAATGGTAATCTATCTTATTCTCCAATAAAACCCTTACTTATAAATGGTCATCCTAACTCAAAAAAGAAAAAGAAGACATTTTATGATGACTATACAAACCAATATGTGAATTACAAATATATCTACTGACATGCTGATCCTTTAATAACTTGCCTAATTATAATTCTTCATTGGAATTTGACCTTCCAATGAAAGTAAAAGATATTGCTCCTCTTTAAATAACTTTTATATTGATTTTAAAGAGTTTGCTTTTGCCACAAAAATCATGCTTAAGTTCACAAGAAAATATTTTTTGGGAATCTTGATATTTTTCATCTACTATACATATCTAATGCAAGAATAGTTTGCTCTTACAAAACCCCATATTCAAACAAAATAGAACATAAAAGTCTTATGATCTTGCAATGCATTTTAAAATATTATGGATTTTTTTTTTTAATGAATTTTTTTGATTTTGAATGCCTTTATGTACATCAATAGGAGTTTGTATCTCACACACAATAAATTTGGCAGAATAACAGAAGTAGTAAATTGTCTTTCTCTCAACTCAGTTATGCCATCTACTGTAAGCTTGAATAATTAATAGATGCTGGTTCTTCATAGCACTACCATATAGCATCTATTAATTATTCAAATTTACACTAGACGGTATAACTGGGGCAAGACAAAAAGAATTTAATATTGAACAGTATTATGTAAGCTGTTATACTATAATACACCATATACTCCTTAATTTACACTTTACAATGCAGTTAACATAAGATTTATTTTATTTCCTTTCTTACAGTTTCAACTGTCCAGCAGTCATCATCAGAGCTACAACATTTAAACATATACAATTAATATAAATTTAATATCTATTCATACATATAATCAGCATATATATATATACACATACATATACATACACAAATATACATATAAATATAAAAATAAAAACAACATTCCAAATATTCCAACTATTGTCTTAAATATGGATCCTTAATCTCTATAATCTAAACTTCTTTATCCTCCCTTATATTTAATTAACTTCTTTTATTTAAAAATTTTTTAAAAAAAAAAATTTTTTAATGTATTTTTTAATGTTTATTTTTCCATATTAATATCTTTTAAATTTTAAATTTACTTTTTATTTAATTTATTTCTTCTATTTTCAATTATTTAAATAAAATAAATCTTATGTTAACTGCATTGTAAAGTGTAAATTAAGGAATATATGGTGTATTATAGTATATATAATTAAGCAATGCAAATAAGAAATGGATTAAAATTTAATGTAAGCTGTTAGTTATGATATTTTGTTGGTTTCACGATATCACTTCACTAAGATAAACCCCTATTTTGCTAAATGCAGCTACATTTGAACATTTAAGTCTGCCATTCTATTTATAAAACTACTGAGATATTTAAACTCATCATTACTCTCAAGGTGACTGGTCATAGATTGATAAAGAATCAAATTAACTCCGAATCCAAATTTTTTACATTTAAAATAGTTAAGAGCAATTCTTTGAAATAGGGAAAAATATAAGCCCTATAAATTGTTTCAAAGTCATCGTTAAAATGAAAATAAATTTGAAATTAGTTGACAATTCTTTTTAATATCAGTTTTACTCTCAAATGTCACAAAATTTACATCAGTGATAAATACATCCTCTCGTATCATCATGTAGCAGTTATGTAATATGAGTAAATGTCTGTGAACAAATGCCTAGATCAAGTCAATAAAAACAATTTCAAAATTACATCTTTTGCTCACAACATTTTTCTTGCAGTAAAAAAACATAAACCTACTAAGTGTACTTTTCCCACAATAAACCTTTTATCTGTAATTGGTAGCAATCTATTCAATAAAACTCTTGATAATTCTGATATACTGAGTAATAATGATATGGCTCAATATTGACTGCTAACCTATCTGTTATAAAGTGGAATAAAAAGAGCATCTTTAAAATCGGATAATCCAACTTAATGGATACATAGAAAATTTAAAGTTTTGAAGAAGATAACATATCATCATTATATATTAAAATTCCCCCGGATTGGTGGCCCTTTCCATTTATAAAATTACAAAGACATATTTTATCTAAATCAAAATGGCTACTTCTGTACAAATCTACATGAACTGACAGAACACAGTCAATAAGATTCTTTTATCATTTTCAAAGGATAATTAAAATAGTCCATCATTTCAAAATAGACAGTACTCTGGTATAAAAGAGGTGGCCATTGATTTAGTAGGATTATGATATGGTTGTTCAGGTTCATATGTTATTTTCAATACGTCAAATAAAAAATCTAAAATGACCACAATTATTAAATGATTGTATCTTCTGCAGTTTTAATCCACTAATCATTCTTAATCATCTTATTGATCGTTGCACTTCTGTTGTGTTTGGTGTGGATTGCAGGCTCAAGTCAACCATAACAAAAAATACGACCACTTGAAGTTCAATTAATATGATTTATTAGGATTCAATATATTTATATAATATACAATATCAATGAATATATTACCACGTTTATAATCTCAATTAATTTTCAGCTGTATGTAACAGCCTGCCTCGTCAGTTTATCCCATGACTCTTCCGGCTGTACCACACAGCTTGCCTTGAGTCTGCTCTGGTCTTAGCAGCTTCCAGTCCTATTGTGGACTTGCCTCACTGCATAGACCTATAGCATAATGGCTATAACGTAACCGCTCATTGTTACTGGAGGTTTCAATGGAGAACACGTACTGTTGCTTAGGTTAGAAAGATGTTCTCTCCTTACCTCCAAAGAGGCTGACTATTTATTGTCAGATCCCAATCTTACTGGAAGCAATTGGATTCAGTGAGCATCATTGCCTATTGGCCCATACTAACCAATGGCTGTGTTTTATCTATGTTTACCCATTGGTTAGCAGCAATTAATGCTCAATCCAATCAGATAAGGAAGGAATCTGCATTAGTCCACTTCTCAAGATAAGGTGAGATATAACAACTTCAAAGCACATTAATTTTTTGATTCACTCAGCAAAAAACATTTTTTTATAATCAATTCACTAATAATACAATTATTGGTGAAGAATTGGTCTGGTTTTTTTATATTCGGTAATCTAAGAGCAGATAGATTCAAACTCATATAAAATGCTTAAAAGAATTCTAGGCTTCGATAATGTAATTACTCTTGAAATTCAAACTGGGTTTAAAAGTTATTGAAACTTAGCACAAGCAGCAACTGTTTTTGAATAATAATTATCACATTTCTTACTGCTACTATTTAACTGTGCAGCTTATCAGAAACTATTACAATACAATTAATGATAGAACTCAGATGAATTATTTTCTATTTACTATTGCAAAATGTCACAAACAAAGAAAGTAAGGAAATGCGACTTGTTAAACATTTCTTACAATTTCAATACAAATATTTAATATATAATAAGGTGCCATTCATGAAGTAAAGTATAAATTTTATGTTTCAGATAGCTAAACTCTTAGCACAAGAGATAATGTAAATCAAGAGTTGTTCACTTCAGTATATAGTAAGCATGAGTAATCAAAGATTACCAGATGCATTGAAATTGCCGGACTAGTTTCTGAGTTTTGTCTTTTTTTTTTGGGGGGGGGGGGGATCCAAAGCTGGAAAAATATGCAATTATGCATGTAACAATCATCTTTTAACTACATTGTTCATGTCAAGCTAAAAACCTGAAATTCAAAACAGTTTAAGGTTTTAAATCAAAGTTAATCTGTTTGATCAGATCCAAAAAGTAACTCCAATTCAATAACTACATATTATGATGGATCATTTCTTCATTAACAGAGGGTGTCTTTTTTCCCTAGCTAAAAACATTAATAATGACAACAAATCATTAACCCCTTGGCTCACTCAATATGATAAAACAAAAGATGCTCTCTCCTCTAGTGTGATTTAAATAATCAGCAATTATCAACGTGTTTAAAATTCCATCCTCAGACAGGTTCTGATTTTTCCTTTTATCAATGAGTCTTGGAATTTAAAGCTGAAAGTAAAGCAATTATGTATCCAGAAATTATCTTCAATTTCATGTTACCTATCAAGCTAAAAATCTGAAATTCAATTCAGTCTGAGGTTTTGAACCTAAGTCAGCCTGCTTGATCAGTTTTGAATTCCATGCTTCAGTGATAAAGGTCTAGCGATGGAGATTTAAATGTATCTTATAATCACTGAATAGTCAAATTTACGACAGATGAAACGAAAGTGAAGACCTGCTTTGATTTTATCATATTGTGTGATTTGCTGTTATTATTAAAAGATAATATACAATTTTAGTGGATAAATTTCTTAATTTGCAATCTTTAACCATGAGTTAGTCAAGATAAAATCTGGCTACCATGTGTACAGTGTTGGTTTCACATAGTACTGTAGGCTACTTGCATGGTAGGCTACGAGAAGGCTGAACATCTATCCACTCCAACTGGATTTAATCTTCCTAAATATAACGGGAGTTTCATCATCAGATTCAGGAAAACACATGATAGTTGTATTCAACTGCCTACATAAATGACATTTATCAGCCAATGAACTATGCAAATGTGGACAAACACATATCATGGGACCACACAGTTAATGACTTTCAAACTATGGCTACAGTGACAGGTTGAAGGACTTAATAAAGCCAAATAATAAATAATACAAAACTTTAACTGTGGGAGTACATTCCTATTTTAGCTTTTCAATAATCAGCAGAAACTTGGATTTTTTAAAATTTTTATGCATAAATTTTTTAAAATTTTGAAAAATAAAGTGGGTTCAAATATCTTTGTGAAAGATTTTATACAAACATACCATCAATAAAATCGAAGTCCAAAGCATCACATTTCACTCTTATGGCCTCATTAGTTACATTTTTGCTCAATTGAATCACTCTCTGAAGATTTATAGAAAGTTATACCATCAACATTTTTTATTCTTCGTTTAGGAGCCCCATCAACACTGGAATGAACGATTTTAATTCTTCCTGGATATTAATGTTACTCTACAGATATTAATTTTTCCATTATAAAGAAATTAATGAATAATTGTGTGCAATTGATAAGGTAAAAAAGTTCATCAAAGTTTATGATATATCTCAAATAAAAAGTTGCTATAATATGGTGAAGTGAGTGGCCCAACAATAATAAACAACTCCCAATGACAGTCATAAATTAATAACCTGATCATAGTACTCTATTGCTTACATATCTGCACTCACCTTCAAACAGAGAACCAAACATCTGTACATATATTGAGTTTTTTATAGTTCTGAAGAAGACTGCTGGGGTAATCGAAACTGTCAATAGTGAGTTGTAAAAAAAGTACTGTAAAAAGTAATAAAAACCACAGATGATATTAATATCATATAATGAAAGATTAAAATGGCTCACATAGTTATTAGATGATACTGCATTGAAAAAAAAGTATGGAGAAATTTATATTAGCAAGTAACAAAAAGAGATTAAAAAAGCAATACATTGGTAATACACCAAACAGGTATCAATCTGGGCTGGATATATTTATATAAAAGACAATAATAGATGGACAATTGAAATTTTAATTGCATTCCCAAAAATTGTAAAAGTTCAGGAAAGAGACAACAAATGAGGTAGATAGATGAAATAAGGAAGTTTGTCGGTGTGGAGAGGTTATGGATCGGAGTAATTGGATTAAACTTGGTGAAATCTTCATCCTATCATGGATCAAGATGAGAATACTGATGAGTGCACTAAAAAAAAAGATATTTAGAAAGCTTGCATCAGGATATGATTATTAAACTGTACTTGAAGCTTTAAAAACTGCATACATGATGGTCAAATAAAGATCCACATTAATGGCCAAATAAGAGTGAGAAAAACAAAGTCGACATTCTACTGAACATTATATACATTTAATGATGTGTCGTGTCATGAGATAGCAATATTAACATGATGATCAATAATAACAAACTATCTCAGATAACTGTAATTTGTCTTCAGTATATTATTCCTTAGCTATTTGCAATCATCTTCAAGAAAATAACTGAATACACACCCATATACACAATTTACTTAATCTGAACCATATAAATTTCAACTCTTATTATATTCCAATAATGATATATGTAAAATGACTGCAGTACAGTGCAAACACATAATGTGGTTTAACAATCTTGTTCACAATGAAATCTCATATGCCATGAAGAAATTACAAATGACAAGATCTTGCAAAAAGGTCATTCCAGAAAGCTACAAGATATCAAACAATCAATGATTTCTGAAAATTGTGATAATGAAGATATAACTGAAAGATCACATAAAATTTGATATCACATTCATTAAAGTTCTATAGGCAAGTAATATCAATAAATATCATTTGAATATTTCCATTAGGACTTAATTTGCAAAATATAATTAACATTATTATGTAAAAATGATACAAATTTATAAAAATATATGATATACCTTGAAATAATTTATATAATAATAATTAAATAATATGGCTGAACAAGATAATATTAATGCATAATGATAATGAATATATAGGTGCAGGTTATATATAATAATGAATATATAGATAAGCATAGTGTGTCCTAGTAAAAAGATGATTGATTTTTCACTCCAAATTATCTGCAATACCATCTCTAAATCAATGCACAATGACATAGTTTAGCTGTTCAACAGCAAAGATTTTAAGAAACTAGTGTTTTTAGATCACTAGTTCGAATATGAAATGCATCAGTGTGTTTCATACCTTCACAGATTGTCTTCAATGCTCTCATTGCCGACATGAAATATGAAAACATACTTAGGATTCAGGGGTTTGCTATTATGAAATGTGTAAGTAGCATACTGTCCGTTGTGGTTTAAGGTATAAAACACACTGTAACATTTCACGTCATAACACATTATCCAAACATGCTAGTACCTTAAATTTTTTGTGGTGAATAAATAAGCTACCGATACATAATGTGTATAATGGTTCAGAAATAGTCTGGAAAGAAAGAACCATTATCAGTCACCTTTTCACTGAGACAAACTATGTATATTAATGAACAGTTTATATATATATTAAAAATTGTTATAGAATTATGTTTATATACAATTATAATCCATTTTTGTCTAAAGCTAATATTTGTCATTACTGATAACTATCTTACAATACAATGTAATGTTACAAAACATTTACAGATTTCTGATGAAAGCTGTGAATTTAACTGAAACAGAACAAATTTACTTAAAAAGTGCAAAAACAAAAAGTCATATTATAACATAGCAAACAGCTGAAAAACAATGCAGTTGATAAAACAGAAAGGCAAACAAAGTCGAGAAAGATCTTAGTAAAAAATAGCAACCGATTTATTTGTAGATAATAAACATTCTTGAAGTTATCGTATTAATTTTTGTTTGTTGATTTGTTTTTTAGTATTAGCTATGAATTTGATATTACTGGATTTAATATCAATCTTAGATTTGAATCAGTAAATTTCAGTTGTAAAGATCTCAACTGATTCTACAACTCATAGCAAACCCATTTCCTAATCAGATGAGAATAAAAATATTCCAATGGATCATTTGAAACTGGTATTCTTCATTGAAAAAAACCATGAAACTTTTCTTTACGATCGTTCCTTAACCACAATTTGCTTCAATTTACCTATATGTCCTATTTCTTTTGAAGATCCAAATTTGAAAATTATCATTGGGTTAATCTTAAATTTACAACAAATACAGATAACGAAGGACTACCTTACTTAAAAATATTATTCATAAATCTTAAAATTATATAAATCCTAGCAATTACAGTAACCTACTGCTTGATCTAATTAAAATATCTGTCTACAGAGCAAATCTTTAGCAATTATTTATCAGTTGCAATTAAACAATAATCCCTTTTTTAAACACAAATACACAATTTGATATAAAAATTTTATACACAATATCCTTCTGAGAATTTTTAAAAATTATTTTAGCAATCTATACTAAATGTGTATATCGATACTATTAAGCCAAAAAAAAAAATTGTGCTTCCCCCTCTATTCAAAACATCTTTCAAATACTAAAAGTGGCTACAAAATGATACTGCTGCTTATTCTTTCTTAGCTTTAAATACATGCCTGCTAAAGAATCCATCATGGAGAATTAATGCACACCTACATACATATAAATGAAAAACCTTCACAAAGTATTAGTCGCTGAAATTATCAATAACTCAGTCCAGTATAAAAAAAAAAAAATCCTTGATAGAAAAATAAATTCATATGAATTATATTCTTATATTGTATCATGCAAAACTGAATTATATTTTTTCTTCAAAACAACTGATTTTTTTTATATAAGATCTTTCTATCTTTCAAAGCTAAGAAGATTACATAAATGATATCAACCAATTTTTTATGAACCACAGTTTATTTCTAAGCTACATAATGGAAAAAAATTCCAAATATTATGAAAACTTGAAGTTGCAATAAAAATAGAGGATAAAATAATGGATAATCATTAAAAACCAGGAATAAAGAGATTTCAAACAGGCAAAACTCTCTATACGTATTGCCACTCAGTGCAAGCCAAAGTAATCAATGGATGCCAAAAGGCTTGTGCATAAAATCCCCATCTAGTGCCTACTCATCCAATATCCCCAGACTAGTTTCTGGCTTGTGGCCTTCGTCAGTGAGGAGCCTTGGATCTGAGAGCAATGCACCTAGATCTTAGGATCTAATGCAACCCTCCAGCAGCCACCTTTTATTTCTACTTAACTACAAAACTATGAGACTTAAATTGAAAACACCATTTATTTTCAATCCAAGCTCATCAGCTTATATAGTCATATAAATCTGAACTATGTTCAGTACCTATACATTTTGGTGTCAACCCTCCAGCAGCCACCTTTTATTTCTACTTAACTACAAAACTATGAGACTTAAATTGAAAACACCATTTATTTTCAATCCAAGCTCATCAGCTTATATAGTCATATAAATCTGAACTATGTTCAGTACCTATACATTTTGGTGTCTTTGGTTCTTTAATAACCATCCTATTAGGCAGGATTGGTTTTAAGCCAGTAAACATCATGTGATCATTATTTCTTATTATTGCTCTTAACTGTTATTCAAACAGGCAAAACTCTCTATACGTATTGCCACAAGCCAGAAACTAGTCTGGGGATATTGGATGAGTAGGCACTAGATGGGAATTTTATGCACAAGCCTTCTGGCATCCATTGATTACTCTGGCTTGCACTGAATGGCGATACGTATGTATAGAGAGTTTTGCCTGTTTGAATAACAGTTAAGAGCAAGCATAAGAAATAGTGATCACATGATGTTTATTGGCTTAAAATAAAGAGATTTATTTATAATAATACATGTTAGTCTATCTAATATTGACCAAATCCACTACTGATTTCTAAATTTTTGCCTCTCATTCACATGTCTTAAACTGTTATAATGCAACCAATTAATGGTCATTAATCCATACTATGCTATATGAACCAGTGGTCTTCGACCTTTTCACACCTGTGGACCGGTAAAAATAAGGATAAGGTTTCGCAGCCCGGCAAAAATAAGAATAAGGTTTCACGGATCGGCAGAAGTCTATAGATAAATTTTCTTAAAGATGTAAACTGCTTAGCTTTAGATGAGCATAATTGTTATAACTGATCAAAACAACAATGTTAAATATAAAAGATGAAATTATATATATATGGAGTTTGTACAATAAAAAACTTTTTTTTAAATTTTGAATTTTTTTAGAAAAGTGATAAAAAATTTAATTCTACCCCCTCCTCACCATAAACATCTGCGATAACTAAAAAAAAAAAACAAATTAATTTATGTATAATTGATTAGATTTTGTTTTCGTTCTGTTTCTTTTTTTTTAATTGGGTAAAAATGAGATGAAAAAATAAATAAAAATTGTTTATATTAATTAAAAGTTTAAACTCTTATCATTTTGTTATTACAAACTTTTCTGTGGCCCGGCAGAAAACTTCTGCGGCCCGGCACCGGTCCGCGGACCAAGGTTAAAGACCACTGATATAAACTAATGGTTTGATTGAGGCTTTTGAATTCAAGACAACTTGTCCATCCAAGTAAATACAATAGCTTTGAAAATAAACCTTGATAATCATTTTTAACTTGGGCAGAAAGATAGTTTACACATAACTAAACATAATTTACTTCTTAGATTAAATGGTGCTTTCTTATATATTCACTTAAAGTCAATTATGTGAGCAGTGATTCAATCAACAGGCAATAGCCATTCATGTCAACCGATGACTGTTTCGGGCTAATAGCTTTCATTTGGTGAGAGAAACTATTGTGCAGCTGCAGAATGAGATGATTTGATCATTCAGTACAGAAGTAGATGAACTACTGATTCATGGTTTTATAATATGTCACCAATTAGCAGATTTGTACCAGTAATCCACATTACTCTAACCCTAAGCAATTTATTAGATAAGCATGATTAAAGCACAGATTAGTTTCTGGAAAGTAGCCTTCACCAATAAAAACAAATTTTTGCATTGTAAACTGTCAATCAGTCACTGTCTGTAGTCTAATGGCTTGAGTTTTTCATCACACTAAAGTTTTAAACACAACCATGCTTGGCAGCATAAACTTCTGACTAGTAATTATATATATATATATATTAGTGACCTCAACTAAGTTATTAATCTTTATGGGGAAAAAAAACACTAACATATCGAAGTAAAATAACACATAAAACAGTACCGGACAGGAGGCAGCAGACTTTGTCAATCTACACCTGTGCTAACTGTAAACTTGAATAATCAACAGATTACTGCTAGCAGATACAAATTAAATTTAATGTAAACTAGGAGTCGTTATATCGTTTTATTTTAGAATTTGCATTATAAGATCAGACATATAATCTAAACTCTAATTCCATTTCATCTAGTCTTTTCAAATATAAAGACTGTGTGTGAATATCAATGGAATCCAACAAATTTATAAACAATTTTGAAAAAGAAAAACTGCAATTCGTTATATGAAAATAGAAACGAATGCTGTTATTCTGTTACCATTTATCAATAAAAATATAATCACTGACTTGGATAGTCACAACCGATGATCAACTTTATTATACCTGCTTATATTCAAATTAAAAATATTTTTTATTAGCATCAATATTTATAAACCCTACAATCATTAGTAACAAAAGTTAGCAGAAGATGGCAGCCTTGTCATATCAATAACTAACTCAAGATGGACAATGACAGATGAAGAAAAGAAAGATCGATAAACAGATTTTTTTTTTTTTTTTTTAAAAAGCAAAATAATCAGATGGTGAGGCAACTGAAATGATAAATGATATGGCAAGATATGTAAGGATAGATTTAAAAGAAAATTTAAACAACACTACTGATGATAATAAGATTTCACTTGAATGAAAGCATGTGAGAATTTGATTCCTATACAAAAATAAGGAAAAAGAAAATGGAAGAGAAAAAAAATTGGGAGAAATTCCCAATGGATTTCATTCAAGGGAACAGAGAATAATTTTCTCATTGTTATTCAGTCTAAATATCTTTTACAAAAATTAAATCATTATTGATCACATTTTTAGATTTTTAGAGAAATTTTGAAAATATAGGAAAAAACTTGGAATGTTAAGAATGATTAAAGATTTTTAAGATATTTTTTATAAAAACTACTTGGGAGATGTAGAACCAGTGGAAAGTTAAATATAAAATTGGGTTAAAACAGGGATATATATATAATCCCTAAATTATAAAAGAATTGAACGTTGATAGTAGAAATCGGAAGAATAAATAATATGTTGTGGATCGTATGTTTTTTGGTTTTTTTCATTTTTTGCAAATAGTATAAAAAATATGGAGCTGCTATTACAGAAGTATGGAGAGGTATAAAATTTAAATTCAGTGAGAAAAAATCCAAGATATTATTATTTAATAGAAAAGGCAAAACTAAAAAATGGAAAATGGGAGACATTTGTTTTGAAGAAGTGAAAGATTATAGCTATTTAATATTTGGATAGATGGAAAAGAAATTATACAGATTATTGAAATAAGTGTTAATAAGAAAAAAAAAGATAGAATTGATTAAAAATCTGACATATTTCTCATATAATAAATATGAGTTATGAAAAATAATTTTGAAAAAGAAGATGATACTTTCTTTAAAATTTGAAAATAAGACATTTGTAAGACTCAGGTGACCCAGAAGTTTTTAGATTTCGAGAAATAGATTGTTATATATTGGGTGATGTGGTGTAAATGGCAAATGAGACTTTTCAAGATTAAATGGGGTGAGTTTTGTTTTTAATAAAAGGAAGTAAAGATAAATGAAAAATGTTTAAAATGTTATATATAATTTATGAAGAAAGAAAAAGCTCCAGGTAATGATGGAATTATAATTGATATATTAAAAGAAGCAGGTGAAGAAATAGAAATTTTTTTAGCTAAGTTATATACCAAATGTCTAAATGATAAAGATGTACCAGATGATTGGAAGAATGCAGTAATAATATTAATATTTAAAAAAGGTGATAAAGAAGATATTAGAAATTACAGACCTATCAGCCTTTTATCAGTTTTATACAAAAATTTTTACCAAGATAATCACAACTTATCTACAGAGAACATTGGATTTCCACCAACCAAAAAAACAAGCTGGTTTTAAAAGTGGTTTTAATACAGTAGATCATATCCAGGTATTGAGAACAGTTATAGAAAGGGCAAATGAATATGAGTTGCCATTATGCTTTGGATTTGTAGATTATGAAAAGACATTTGATTCTATAAACATTTCTTCAGTGATTAAAGCATTGGATCATCAAGGAATAGATCCAGGATATTGTCATATTTTAAAGAATATTTATAAAAATTCAACAACAATTAGATTACATAATGATACTGGTAAAGTCAACATTGAGAAGGGTTTAAGACAAGGTGACTTCATATCTCCTAAACTTTTTACAGCAATGCTGCAAGAAGTATTTGGTGGATTAAAATGGAAAGTTAAAGGAGTGAAAGTAAATGGAGATTATTTAAGTCATTTAGATTTTGCAGATGATGTAGTTGTTTTTGCAAATAATGCTTTAGAGTTACAAGAAATGTTGCAGGAGTTATCAGATGAAAGTAGGAAAGTAGGACTAAAGATAAATGTTAAAAAGACTAAAGTAATGTTTAATAGATTTTCTCAAAATATGAAAATAAAGATTGATTATGATGAGTTAGAAGAAGTTAACAGTTACAAATACCTTGGTCAGATAATTAATACAGATGGAAACATAATGGATGAAATTAATCATAAAATTAAACTTGGTTGGAGTGCTTTTAGTAGAAATAACTTGATACTAAAAGGAAATATGTCTATGTGTTTGAAAAGGAAGGTTTTTTAATAAATGTGTTTTACCAGTTTTTATTTATGGATTTGAGACTTGGACAATTAATAGAAGAGCAATACAGAGATTTCAGACCACTCAAAGAAGTATGGAGAGATGCATATTGGGAGTAACAAGAAGAGATCGAAAACGCAATATATGGGTAAGAGAAGAAACAGGTGTTACTGACTTCATTGAAAAAATTAAAAGACTGGAGTGGAGTTGGGCTGGACATATTGCTAGAAGAGATGATAATAGATGGACAATTGAAATCTTAAACTAGATTCCAAGAGATTGTAAAAGACCCAGAAAAAAACCACACATGAGATGGATGGATGAAATAAGAAAGTGTGCAGGGGTGATGTGGCGAAAAGATGCTAGAGATTGGAGAAGATGAATTGAACATGGAGAGATCTTCATCCTGCAGTGGATTGATAATGGTTGTTGATGATGATAATATAACACATGACTGAAAATAGATGAGTAAAAATAGTATTTAATAGGATTATATGGAGAGAATAACAAAGATATTAGACAAGAAAAGTTTTACAAAATGCAAAATTAATAGATAGAGAATATACTTTTATATTTTTTTTTATAAGAAATAGAGTATATGTATAGAAAATATATTAAAGGTATATAATTATTTATAGTGAGTAGATGTATTAAGATTGTGTAGGCAATTCCGAATGCTTCTTCTCCCACTTGAAAATTGTTGATGACATTCCTGAATATCTTAAGAATTTGAAGATGGTAATGTAGGTCAAATGTTTTTTTTATTTAGATTTACGAAAAAATTTGGTTAATTTACATTTTTGGACACTTGCAAGCAATGATTATTAACTATAAAGATATGACTTTTATAAACTATTTTTCATAAATCTGACCATGAATGAATAGGAAAAAAATTGTCCAAATAAAACATGACCTTAGGGTTAAACTACTGCTTCATCTATACCTGTTTTATAACACACTGACAGATTTGAAGAATATTAGAGCAGCAGGTGAAGAGTTACCTCCAACTAAAGCCATAATTTTAAAAATGGGTATATATAAAAAATTGGAATTATGATCTCTTGTCTCCTTCTAAAATAACATGATCAACTCATGATTCTAACATTACTTAGCCACATTCATAACTATCTTTTAATCTTTACTGTCACTGCAAAAAAAAGTATCATTAAACACATAATCTCTCCTGAATGAAGATAATCAAAACATTGGAAGTGAGATTTAATCAAGAATTTTTGTGATGCCTAAAAAATTATATAAACCAAGTCTTTAAACAAGAAAATACATTTAAATCTTCCTTTATATTGTTTTTAGGATAATTCAATGGGTTGTTGCGGAATACATTATGAGGTAAAAAGAAGTACATAAGAAATTAGGTTACATCGTAAGTTGAAAAGATTTTCTGCATTCATCTTTTTCTCAAAAAATGCAATTACTAACCATCTGACTCCAAACAACTTCCCATCCCTCCTATTAGCACTAGTCGTAACTCTTACAATAGCATCACTCAGTGCAAGTCATCCATTGATTATTCTGGCTTGCATTGAGTGGTGCTGCTGTATAGAGTTTTGCCTCTGTGTAAAGAGCTAGTGTAAAGAATAAAGAATTATGATCATGTGATGCTTAGTGGTTTAACAGTTCAACACATTACTTTTTAAATACAGTATTCGTAATTCTAAAAGTGTGAAAACTTTATGAGAGACAAACTTTTATAAGAATGATTGGGATATGCTAGCATTGGCCAAACTATCCCTATAATGTTCTGTTCCTGGGTAATAGCAGCTGCCATATAGAATGAAAATAATGTTTCAACTGCACATAAACATTTTAAATACTCCAAAAGCTAAGTATAAACAATTTGAGTGAAAGAATCCATTCCTGAAATCACATGATCTCCATAATTATTCTCTAGCTACTATAATATAAGTAGCCATGATTATTACCAAACAACCAAGTGATTTTCACAGTTTGATGATTCACAATGGAAACTATTCCAGCACTCTTCAAATTATTGACTATCATAGGCTTCATACAAAGAATGTGAATGGGACACTCAACCCTGTTAAAGTGGTCATAGAATCGTATTAGCTGACAATATACATGAACATAATATGCATCAAAGAATAAGAATCCAATCAGATGACTTCCTACTTAAATAACAATCAGATGATGATAAAAGTTCTTGTAGGTCATGTGTGCTCAAATGTACTAGCTGCATATCACAGCCTTATCAGACCAAAAGTTTCAATCTTAATTATGAAAAAATAGATTGCATCTTATGAATTGCATAGTCTGCAAAAAGTCAGTTTAATGAAATTAAAAAAAATGTGTATGCAAAACCACAACTATGATCGAGCAAACAGACCCAATATCGACTCGGAATTCATAAAAGACTCCCAAATCATACATTAATGAAAGCTATAATACACTACTGTAACTTCTTTTTTTTTTTTGCTATCATCTAACCATCCCAGATTAATGAAGTTTCTTTTCCTTCTAGCAAACAACACTGATTACCAGATTAAATAAACTCTACCTCATGATCTGGAAATGGTCTCAAAAAACCTTAGATTGTGGGTGTAGCAGATAACTGCTAACTATTATGCTATGAATTTGTTATACTAAATACAAAGGTTGTGTTATTCTATAATAAACTACTAATATCATTAATGTGTGTAAATTAAGTTTATGCCCTAAATTAGCATGATATAACTAAGCAACCTGTCTAATGTTAACATTATTCGTTAGCACAATTTATTACTTACTATAGCCACACCATTATCCATTAATAGGTCCCTTATATCATTAAAATGGCAAGATCACTGACTTAATTCTGCAAATATTAGCATAATTGTAATCTTACAAAAATAAAAATTCACTACTCAATACATTAATATATATATGTGCTCTGCGCACAGTTAATGAAGCTATTAATAAATTGCTGGACTACCAAATGGTAGTCAAACCTTTGGAAGTAAGAGGCTTGACAAACCCTAATTCTTACGCGCCTCACTCACACAAACTTGCAGCCCTCTCTTCATTCATGTTTAGGAACCATAACTTGTGCAAATATGAAGCAGATAAAAGAAAAAATCTCATCAATTATATAACTGATTTAAGGAAAATTGGACACTTATTCATCCATCAACAGAAAAGTCAACAAATTTTTCTATAAAATAAACACAACCGCAAGAAAGAAAACAAACCAAGAATCTTAATCCCATACGTTCACTCTACAGCTAAAAGCCTTATCAATCAACTATCATGTGACTTTGAAGTCGCTTTCCGTTCACCTCCCAACACCAATAGACTGATAAATAATACCAAAGACAGGATCAAACCTGAACTCACCCCTCAAGTTGTGTACAAAATTACCTGCTCCCAAAGAAATTGCATGGCAACATATTATGGAGAGACCAAAACTAACATTGCCACCAGAGTAGCTCAACACCGATACTTTTACAATAAAACCAAAACAAAGTATGAAGGTAATTCGATTTTTGTCGAACATGAGAGAAACTCTGGACATGCTTTTCTACCTACCACAGCCAGTGTCATTTGCTCTGAAACAAACGACACCAAACGTAAAGTTAGGGAAGCTTACTTCACTGCAGCTGACCCATCGGCAATCAACAGTAGACAGGCCTGCTATTCCCTATCTCGTAAATGGTCCATGTAACATCTGCATATAAATTTGCATAAAATTTGCATAGTTTTACAGTTATTAACAGAATAACTCGCCATGAATATGGGACTGTAGACTGTCCCGAAAGCGCTTGGCAGTAAAAAAAAAAAAAAAATTTTTGACAATTTATTAACAGCTTCATTAACTGTGCGCAGAGCACGTATATATATTAATTTATTTAAGCGTTAATGAAGTAAAATCTTAACTACTCAATACAGTAAATAATCTCTTTTTATACAATATTTAGCAAACATCAGTAACATAAAATAATTATATTAAATAATCTCAAAATTACCACATATTCTTTTAAATTCATATAAAGATACAATAAAAGACAAATGACCCCTAAGATGCATTTTATGCTGAACCAGTACTTATCGATTGGTCCAGGTCACTATTTCTCATATATATCTTTATTATATGGGGGGGGGGGGTGAATAACTAATAATTCCATGTGTTTGTGTGTTTAAATTTTATATCTGTGCTAGAGACAATCTCTAGTTTAGTAAATGATTAATAATGGTCATTACTATATTTATCTGAAGTGAATGGTATCAAAGATATGGATTGAGTTAATTTGACACTTGTAATTCAAAATGTAATAACATAAAATAACTTACCTATAGGAATAACACCATTAAACTTCTCTGAATCAGATTCAGGCTAAAAAAACAAAAAAAAATTTTTTATATATACATAGTAAGATAACTTAATAATAAAAGTACTTATTATGACATGTTACTTTAACAAATTAAAAAAGAAGTCTAAGATCAACAATACTTCACAAAATCAATCTCAATGCACACACACACATACCTCAACAATATTTTCAAAACAATTTTAAATGATATTACTAAAAATTCATTGCTGAAAATAATTATTATTATTAGGGGCTTATCAGAAACTTGCAAAATATTCTGAAGTCAATTTAACAGTGAATGCTCCACCCTCTAAAAACATTCCTCAATTGCTTTTCAAATGAATTGTAAATTAAACAATTACAAAGACGTTTCTATAAACAGTGAGGATTGCCAATTCCTCTACAAGCTTTATGATAAATGCTTAGCCAGAGCCAGCACTTAAAATATCTCTTCAGCCCCTCCCCAAACCCTACCATGGTTCTGCTTTGCACTCCTGGAGTGCAAACACGAACCATGTCAGGGGTTGAGGGGTCCTGACAGAGATATTTTAGTGCTGGTCTAAATTTATCATAAGCTGAGAGACAATCCTCACTGTTTATAACTTACAAGCTTAAGAGATAGGGTCATGTGATCTATGAATTGATCTATGACTTTTATTTTGACGTTTCTATAACTCCTTTTTTTAAAAAAACTTTTCCAATTAGTTAAAAAGTAGCAGGCTTTGGAATCAAATTTTTCTAATTGGGTATATTTTTTTTATTATTTTTTTTTTATTCTTTTCTTAAAAAAAATGACAAACTTTATACTGAATAATAAACATTATAATTTTATAAATACTCTATTGAAATAGAGGAAATGCTCTTACATTTTACATAATTTTATATACTTTAATGTTTCCACATTATGTTAAATTTTATATTTAAATTAATACTTGAATTCTTGCAAACTCTACACAAAGCCATCCATCAACAGTGTACAAATGTTAAATAATCAGACTAAGAATAGTATTTGTATTATAGAATAGGTGCTATAAAATTCATATCAACTCCTATAGATCACGTAAATAACATATCTTTAGTGACCTAAAATGTTTGATTTTTCAAGCTCCTAAATTTGTTTTAATCATTGTAACGAATTAGAATATCTCATAATTATCCAAAATAAGATTATTTCAAACTAATGGTTTGTGTCTCAAGCAGAAGTCCAAGTTTAATCTGACTGAACACCGACCCATAATAAGTAACCCTCACTGTCCAAATATTCTTATAAGTCATCGGTACCATAGTTCTGAACCAAAACTTTCATTTTTCAAATCACAAACTTCACATCTATGCCTACCACAGTAAATGTCACCGCCCATAATTGTAATGTTTATTTTTAAAGATATGATCCTATATCTTTTAAGATCTTTCAGATTTTTCTTTCCAACTTGTTTAATATAATATTAGTGTATAAAGAACCTCTTATTATTAGATAATTTGATATTAATAAATAGTTATATAAGACATAACTTTCAGTTATTACATGTCTTCACTATTAATAATAGATATATAAAATAAAGATTAAACATATCAAAGGAAGAACCTTCACATGTTTTTGAAAAAAAAAACATGTAAACAAGAAATAAAAGACACTAGGAATTAGTGATAATAATAAAAAAAAAGAAGATTTTTAAAATTCTTTCACCAAAATAAATCCAATATTTAAAATAGTATACAGACAACAGATAAAGCTGCATGAAGGAAGATCTGGATGATAACTATTTCATATGAGAAATGCTTAAATTCAACTACAATAAATAAATAAACACAAAAACTTAAAAATAAAGTTTAAAAAAAAATATTAATATGGAAATATTAATGCTATAAATAGAAAAGACACTTGTTTTGATATATCGAAGAAATGGTCCACGTAACACGTGCTATTTTAAATATCTTTGTATATATTTTATTATATATTTTTAAGAAAGCTATGATTATGAGGCATGGATCCTCGAAAACATTCAGCTTATTATTTTTATTTATAACTTCTCTTTTAAACTTTATTTTTAAGTTTTTGTGTTTATTTATATATAACAGGAAGTAAACTATATTATAAATAAATAAAGGAACTACAATATATGGATGAACTAAAACAAATTAGAATAATTAATACAACTAGAAAAGACCTGATGAAGCAAAATGAATGAACAAATTTTGAGATATATCAAAGAGTCAGATAAAAGAATATATTTCACTATACTTTTATACAAATTGGAATAAAACGGTCAAAGAGCACATTAGGTTAGGTGTGTGTAAATTTACTAGACAGATTAATAAATATTATAGAAGATAAAGATACACAGTAAAAGAATATTAATATGGTAACAAACAAGGTTAATGTTGGAAGAAAATAAATTATGGTTTAATATTATGATGTAAAGTTTTGTGACAAAGGAATAAATAAAGAGACAGAGAGAAAATTCAAATTTATTAAGTAATATCTAGAAAATCAGGATAGAAAATCCATAGTATTTATGATTATAATAAAAACAGTTTTGGCCAAGGCAAAGAGAAAGTAATATAATGAGGTAAAAAAAAAATTATAACCAAAGTTTGATAAGATTATGAAAAGTAGAAGAGAAATTAAAAATAAAAGCGTGGAACAAAATTAACGTTTGAAAAATGCAAGAATAAAAAAAAAAAATGGAATGATTAACAAAAATTTAAAAGCAGATGATCTTGAATAAAAAAACTGCTTCACCTATAACAGTGATGATAAACCTCTGGCCCTGGGATAATTCCGGCCCTTGAAAGCTTTCAATATGATTCTGAATATTTTCAAAAACATATATAAAATGGCCCTGTGTAAAACTTCTATTTAAACATGTAGTTCAAATATTGAATTAAAGAGTTAAGTAAAATAAAATACTTATTTTCTCAATTATATCCAACTTTTATAATAGTTCCAGCTCATTCTATCAGAGGTGGAATATTCCAACAAATTATTCATATTGTGTGATCTATCTGACTACAGATTTAATCTACGACACTGAAAGCATTGTTTGTTTTTGCTCCTTTCCTTGAGGATCCAAAGCTCCTGTTATATGATGTAACATAAAGTGACTTCTCTTTTGACTAAAATCAGAAATTTCCATTCTTTCAAGTTTCTCTTATATTATTATAAATCTTTTTATGTTTTTTATATATTTTATTTCATATAACCCTCAACCATCTTCATTTTTCATAACTATACATTTTTCTAAACAGAGCAAAACTCTCCATACAGTATTGCCACCTGTGCTAAACAGAGTAATCAATGGATGCCAGAAGGCTTGTGCATAAAATCCCTATCTAATGCCTACTCATCCAATATCCCCAGACTAGTTTCTGGCTTGTGGCCTTCATCAGTGAGGGTTGCATTAGATCCTAAGATCTAGATGCAGTGCTCTCAGATCCAAAGCTCCTCACTGACGAAGGCCACAAGCCAGAAACTAGTCTGGGGATATTGGATGAGTAGGCATTAGATAGGGATTTTATGCACAAGCCTTCTGGCATCCATTGATTACTCTGTTTAGCACAGGTGGCAATACTGTATGGAGAGTTTTGCTCTGTTTATCAACAATTAATGTGCTAGTATAGGAAATGTGATCATGTGATGCTTAATGGTTTAATACATTTTTCTCTAAGTAACATATACACACTATTTTTCCATTTCTCATAATTATTTATATTATACAGAAGGAACAATCCTCTGGTCATGCACTTTAAGAATCTACATGTTCTCACCTGTCAGCATCAACTTTAAAAGCATAAGTGTATGCTTACGCTTAGAGCCTATTTATATATAAATCAGTCTTTGCTCACTGTGCTGGAATCAGAGCTTCAATCTACTGTGTGCCTGAGTTATAAATTATTATTTGAATTGTATAAACCTATTCATTCTATAGCAGGAGAGAGAAATAATCTCATTTTTAACCGCCTGTCATGAAATATATCGTAAATTTTGAATTTACGATAATAAATATTGTTATTTATATAGCGCACCTACTGGTGTCTATAATATATTTTCTACATATTTATCTCAATTTTTAACTAAATATATAGAAATAACAAAACATCTCTACAAATACATTGATATATATATAAACCAAAATGCATAAACAGTAAAATAGTTTTATGTATAATTAAAATATACCAGAACCCCATTTGTCTGTAGTTCGTCAATAAATATTCCATAAACTACAGTCATAGCTACAATAGAATATAAAAAGATATTACTTTTGTTATCCCCACTTAGGTCCCAAAAAGATCAACACTGCAAGGTGTAGTAAATTTTAGAATGAAATATATAAACTGCTGAGAAGTTTTTAACAAACTTACTATGAAATAGCCAAAACTTAACTTTGAAGGCAGATTAATAATTAATCGTTCCACAACACTAATCAGAAAACAACTTCCACAAACACATTAATATAAAAATATATAGAAATTAAAAATACATGCAGCTAACTTATTAAATATATAATTCAAAAAACAGTATAACAAATAAATACCATCTTTTTATGCACAACTTTGAATGTAGATTAATAATTAATCGTTGCACATCTATGTTTTATAAAGACTGACTTGGCATATAAAAAAAAGGTGATATTCATCCTTTTATCTTGTCTGATCATAGCTATAACTATGATTAAAGAAATACTTATTGGTTAATTGTAAACAGTGTACTTTAATTATATATTAACCAATTAGGTTTATATATGTTCATTTTGTGTATACATGTGTTTTAGGAGGTTGTTTGTTTGACTGCTTTTATAAAATGATTATTAATCTACTGCAAACATAAGTTTTGGTTGATTTATAGTAAATTTATTTAAAATGTTTCAACAGTTTACATATGTTATTCTGTTATAGCTTGCAATGTCAGCTTTTATAAAACCTAATAGGGATAAAAAGATGATGATCATCATTTTCCATCATTATCGATCCTCTGCAGGATGAAGGTCTCTTCAAGTTCGATCCACTTTCTCCGATCTCTAACCTCTTTTCACATCACTCCAACACACTTTCCTTATTTCATCCATCCATCTAACATGTGTTCTCTTTCTAGGTCTTAAAATCTCTTGGGAATCAAATTTAAGATTTCAGCTGTCCATTTATAATCATCTCTTCTAGCAATATGTCCAGTCCAACTCCACTTCAGTCTCTTAATTCTTTCAATGATTCATTTTAGATCTCTTCTAGTTACTCCTAATGTTATTTCTCCATACTTCTTTGAGTGGTTTGAAGTCTCTATTAGGTATCCAAGTCTCAGATTCATACATAAGAACTGGTAAAACACATTTATTAAAAAAAACCCTTTCAAAGACATATGCATATTTCTTTTTAATATTAAGTTATTTCTATCAAAAGCACCCCAACCAAATTTAATTCTAGGATTAATTTCATCCATTATCTTTCTATCTGTAGTAATAATCTGACTAAGGTATTTGTGGTTATTAACTTCTTCAAACTCATCATAAACAATTTTTATTTTCATCTTTTGAGAAAATCCACCGACTATTGCTTTAGTCTTTTTAACATTTATTATCTTTAACCCTTCTTTCTTATTTCATCGGTAACTCTTGCAACATTTTCTGAAGCTCTAAAGAATTATTTGCAAAAACAACTACTTTTATTCTCTCACTTCCCATTTTAATCCACAAAATACTTCTTGCAAAACTGCTGTAAAAAGTTTTGGAGATATGGAATCACCTTGTCATACCTTCCTTTTCAATGTTAATTTTCAAGTATCATTATGTAATATATTTATAAACAAAGCAAAACTCTCCATACAGTATTGCCACCCTGTGCCAACCAGAGTAATCAATGAATGCCAGAAGGCTTGTGCATAAAATCCCTATCTAATGCCTACTCATTCAATATCCCCAGACTAGTTTCTGGCTTGTGTCATCGTCAGTGAAGAGCTTTGCATGTGAGAGCACTGCACCTAGATCTTAGGATCTAATGCAACCCTCCAGCATCCACCTTTTATCTCTACTTAACTACAAAACTATGAGAATGAAATTGAAAACAAAAATATTTTCAATCTAAGCTCAATAGCTTATATAGTCATATGGATCTGAACTCAGTTCAGCACCCATACATTTTGGTGTCTTTGGCTCTTTAACAACTATAGCCACCACTATCCTATTAGGCAGAATTGGTGTTAAACCATTAAGCATCACATGATCATTATCTTATACTAGCACATAATTGTTTATAAACAAAGCAAAACTCTCCATACAGTATTGCCACCCTGTGCCAACCAGAGTAATCAATGAATTCCAGAAGGCTTGTGCATAAAATCCCTATCTAATGCCTACTCATCCAATATCCCCAGACTAGTTTCTGGCTTGTGGCGATCGTCAGTGAGGAAGCCACAAACTAGAAACTTGTCTGGGAATATTGGATGAATAGGCACTAAATAGGGATTTTATGCACAAATCTTTTTTGCATCTTGCACTGGATGGCAATAATGTATGGAGAATTTGCTCTGTTTTTAAAAAAGATTTTGATTAAACAAATACAGTAGTGCCACTTAGTGCAAGCCACAGTAATCAATGGATACAGAAAGGTTTATGCACAAAATCCCTATCTAGTATCTATTCATTCAATATCCCCAGACTAGTTTCTAGCGAGTGGTTTTCATCAGAGATGAGCTTTAGATCTAATGAATGTTGAATATTTAGTATTGATTTTAAAACTTTTTTTCTCTCAGTTTTTTCCATGGTGAGGTGGCAGCATATAAATAAAAAATATCACTTTCATATAGTTTTAAAAAATGTTTTTAGATTTGCTATCAGATATTATTAAAATTAAAGAATTTATATAGACACCAGGCTGAATGCATAACAATAAGAAATGACAATAGACAAATCCTCAAGTAGCTACCAAAAGTTATGAAACAGTCTTAAATGAGACCTATTTCAAAATAAGAGAACAAAAGACAATTGACTGGATCATCATGGAAGATATATATATGAAAGGCTTAGTACTGAAAGTATGAGAAATAGATCGATCACTATCACCTAAACTGCTCCATATACTGTGTTATTGCCCCTCTGATGCTAACTGTAAAATGTTTTCTCTTAAGTAAAATAAAATTTTAAAAAATACTCAAATGGTTAGTATCTCAGGATGTTATGTAACATTTAAGCATCATTGGGCTTTAACCCAGAGACCTAATCTTTGAGCCAATCACTTTATCACTGCACTAAACTAAACAAGGTTCTTAGATCAATAACCTGTGAACCTTTCAACTTTGAATGTAAGCAATCCCAATAATTAATAAGTAACCAAATCGTAAATATTTGCTGACAAGGATATTAAAAAAAACCCGAGTGTGAGATAGTAAAAGTATTGCACTAAGAAATGAATCCATTAAACAATGTAAATTTTATTTGTACTGAACTATGTGCGAGCTGTTTTTTTTTTTATTACTGTATTTGCTAAAAGCTGATATGATTCAAAAATAATATATCGGATGAGTCATACAAGACATTCAATGAGAATTAATGCATTTTCTGGGATTGCTTTCACATATTAATTAAGGAATCCATAAGCATTATTTTAAACGGAACTATTTTTAAAGTATCAGACTCTGGATATAACGTCCTCATATCGATTCTGATTCTGGTATTTTCAGTGCTCATTTTTTTTATAAATGCCCAGGCAATGAAGCCATATGATACTGTTTATTTCATTTTCTATTTAAAATTTATGTCCTATTAATCTCTTTCTAGCGTGAAAATATTTCACACCGTTTGATATAAAAATACCTTATATTTAGAATTTATGGAAAGAATAGATGATTAACAACAGAATGAGCTATTGGACTGCAGGTTAATCATCTTAATGGCATAATGACAAGAGCAAAGAAACAGATCAAAAACTCAAATGGTCAAAAAGACTTCTTTTATAAAGAACTTTATTAATTGATGATAGAATTTTAAAAAAAAATTTGAGAAAATTAAAGAACAAAAAAGAAATAAGAATAAGTACGTTCTTAAGGTAAAAGAATTTAAGATATACTGGAAAGAGTAAAAGAAAAAGAATATGCAACTTGTGTATCAGCATAGAACTAATAACAACCTAATGTACAGATATACAGTACTGTACACTTGTCACTAAGAATTGCCACAGTAAAATTAAATAAACATTTCTTGAGACAGCTACAAATTTTAAAAATATGAATATATTAATTTATTAAGCGCAAGCAGATGATATAATAATAATGTGAAAGGCTGAAAAATTTGACAGATGGGCCTTAAAAATGCTTATATGGCAGCCAATCAGATGTAATAATGACTGCACAAGGGAACTCTCAATAATGTGAAAGGCTGAAAAATTTGACAGATGGGCCTTAAAAATGCTTATATGGCAGCCAATCTGATGTAATAATGACTGCACAAGGGAACTCTCAATTCAAAACCCAAGGCAGAGATTTTACGAGAAAAATATGGTTTGCACCTTCTTCTATTTAAATTTATACATAAATAAGCCAGACTCAAGCATTTTAAATTAAGAGCATGAAGCATTAAACACCTTCACATTTAATTCACTAAATATTATATATAAATAAACAACGTGAAATCTTTCAATTTACTACGAAGTAATTTTCAAATCTAATGAAATGATCATAACAAATGTAAATATATTAATTTATTAAGCGCAGTCATTATTACATCTGATTGGCTGCTATATAAGCATTTTTAAGGCGCATCTGTCAAAGGTTTCAGCCTTTCACATTATCATTATAACAACTGCATGCACTTAATAAATTAATATATTTACATTTGTTATGATCATTTTGTTAGATTTGAAAATTACTTCGTAATAAATCAAAACATTTCACTTGGTTATTAATATATAATATTTAGTGAATTAAATGTGAAGGTGTTTAATGCTTGACGCTCTTAGTTCAAACTGCTTGAGTCTGGCTTATTTATATATAAATTTAAGTAGAGAAAAGGTGGGAACCATCTTTTTCTCGTAAAATTTCTGCCTTGTGTTTTGAATTGAGAGTTCCCTTGTACAGTCATTATTACATATGATTGGCTGCCATATAAGCATTTTTAAGTCGCATCTGTCAAAAATTTGAAGAAAATATTATTTTATTATTCATAAATAACTTTTGGGTGCTCCCGCATTATAATATATAAAGTGTATTCAAACTAATAAATTAATTAATGATGCATTTTCTAACATTAAATTAAGGATGAATGTTAAAGTTTCTATTTCTAAACAACAGGATCTAGAGACGAAACAATTAATACTTGACTGTTGTTCTTAGTAATAGGGCAATAACTTGCTATATTGATTATAGCATTACTGCTGGAGCTACATTATAAGCTTCAATTAAGTTTTATTATAATTAAGATACTCTTCGTACTTTAGTGCAGTGGAGAATCTTGGGATTAATTTGTCTTGGCATTTTTGGCACTCGACCTTCTTACAAACTCTCACGAAGTGAAGTGATTCAATTTTTTATTTATAATTAAAATGCATAAAATTAAGTTATAGTAGTGCATCTATTATCAATGTTTTAAACAATTCATAAAATCACTAAAATCTAACTTCCATTCACCACTATTAAAAATCTTCATTTTCAGGCATATTTCCTTTCAATATTGTTATTACTATCAAAAAGTACTCCATCTAAATTCAGTTGTTTAGTTTTACCCATTACATTTACATCAATATTTAAAAAAACTGACCAAGGTATTTAAAGTTACAATTTCTAATTCAAGATTATCAATCTTTATTTTTTCTTCTCAGAAAATCTTCTGAACAACATTTTAGATTTTTTTTTTTTTTTTTAGCATTTATCTTTAGTCCTATTTTCTTATTTTCATCTGATAACTCTTGCAACATTTTCCGAACTTCTGAAGCATTATATGTAAAAATATATTGCAAAATCTAGAGGACTTACATAAGATCCATATATTTTCGTATACTTAGTTTCCCATTTTAATTCATAAATATAAAAACTTAAAAACCTTTTCTAAACAGACAGTAATCAACCGCTACACATGCGCTATATTGTTATATTAAATCTAATTTTTGTTGAATATGAAGAAACTCTTGGTCCAAGCCACATGACGGAGACTTTGAAAATTTAAGAGCAGCTCTTATCTTTGTACTTAAATGCAATTATTTAGGCCAATCATAAGTGTCTTGGATTAAGAGCATGAATATTTTATACTATTCACTTCATTTCCATTTTCTTTATTATGCATATTAACACTCACGAAAAACATTTATTGCATAAAAATATTAAGAGATTTGGAATTAATGTAATTAACTGAACACAGTTTCAAACTGTAATTTTAAATAGACAGTAATCGATTATACATGCACTGTACTGTTATATTAAATTAACATTGTTGTTGAATATGAGGAAATTCTTAATCCAAGCCACATGATAGAGTATTTGATTTAATATGTGCATGTGTATTGGTTAATTATTGTCTGTTTAGAATGTTTAAAACTGTGCTAGTAAATACCTTAGTCAATTACATTAATTCTAACATCTTTTAATATTAACATGCAATAAATGTTAAAATTTTGCGAGTGTTAATATGAGTAATAAAGAAAATGGAACTGAATAATACAAAATATTCAATCCAAGATACTTATGATTGTCTATATAATAGCATTTAGATACAAAGATAAGATGGCCGAAGTCTCTATCATATGGCTTGGATCAAGATTCCTTATATTTAACAAAAACAACATTGATTTAATATAACAGTGCAGGGAGACATGTGTAGTAGTTAATTACTATATGTTTAGAATTACTGTTTGAAACTGCACAAATAAATATAGTCAATTACATTAATTCTAACATTTCTTAATATTAAATTGCAATAAATGTTAAAATTTCATGAGTGTTAATATGCATAAGGAAAAAAATGAAAATCAGATGAATAATATAAAATATTCATGTTTTCAATCCAAGATACGATTGATGTATATAATTACATTTAGGTACCAAGATAAGGCAGCCTTTCTTATATTTTCAAAGTATCATGTGACTTGGACCGAAAGTTTCCTCACATTCAACAAAACAATACTGATTTAGTAGCGGTTGATTACCATCTGTCTGTTTAGAATTATAGTTTGAAACTACACTAGTAAATATCTTAGTCAATTAAAAATATTTTTGAGATATAAAATTATCACAGTAATGATCTTGTACAGATCTGATGAAATCAATAGTTTTTATAATTTCTAATATCTTATTTATCGCTTTCCTAAATCCCAATATTACTTTTTATTCACATGGTACATCTTTATCATTTAGACATTTGATATATAATATTGCCAACAATTTTTCTATATCTTCAATTGCTTTTAAGATACACTAATAATTCTACCATTTCCTATAATTTTTCCCTTCTTGGTAGATTTAAGTTCATGTCTCACTTCTTCATTTGACATACATGACATACGTTAAAAAATGTACCTGAAAAAACTTTTGTTTGTTTGCTACTATATAATTTTTTCTAGAATTCTTCCACACATTTCATAAAATACTATACTTCTTTTTAGTAATAGTTTAATCTTCTAATTTTTCAAACAATTTTACTTTTAAACCACTAAACATCACATGATCACCATTCTTTATGCTTACACAAGCTGTTTATATAGAGGCTAAACTTTTCATATAGTAGCACCATTTAGTGCAAGCCAGAGTTATCAATGAATGCAAGAAAGTTTGTGCATAAGATCTCTATTTAGTACCCACTCATTCAATATCCCCAGACTAGTTTCTAGCTTATGGGTTTCATCAACGAGAAGCCTTGGATCTGAGAGCAATGTACTTAGATCTTAGAATCTAATGCAACCCTCCAGAAGCTACCTTTTACCTTACTAGCTAACTATGAAGTTTTGAGACCAAAATGAAAACCCAGTAATGTCAATTCAAACTCATTAGCAGTATACTCATATAGATCTGAACTCAGTTCATCACACGATCAACACTCTTTATACTTACACAAGCTTTTTATGCAGAGGCTAAACTTTCCATACAGTTGTGCCACTCAGTGTAAGCCAGAGAAATCAATGGATGCAAGAAGGTTTGTGCATAAAATCCCTATCTAGTGCCTATTCATCCAATATCCCCAGACTAGTTTCCAAGGCTATTCAGTAATGAAAGCCACAAGCTAGTAACTAGTCTGGGGATATTGGATTAGCAGGGACTAGATAAAAATTTTATGCAGAAACCTTTCTGCATCCATTGATTAGTCTGGCTTGCACTGAGTGGCGCTACTATATGGAGAGTTTTGTCTCTGTGTAACTTTACATTTAATATCAAGATATTTTAGTCTTTTAAGCCTTTTTCTTCTATAGACTTCCTTACCAATTCAGTTCAGTCTTTTTATATCATTATTCTTTTTTTTTGGTGCCATTTAGCAGAATTTCAGACCTTCTTAATGGATTGTTTTTAAATATGTTCATATTCATTCTTGTCTTTATACATAGTCTTCTCTGAGTTCAAAATTTCTGGAGCCCAAAGAATTTAACTAATATTATCTATAAATAACAACCAAAAATAGTTTTTCTAAATTTAAAATTAAAAAAAAATTATTTATAAACAACAACACCCCAAGATCAATTACGTGATCTAGCAATAATTTTTATAGAAAATGTTACGTCTAAAGCAACAAATTATAAAGAAGCTATCAAGCTACAACTAATGCCCAAAGAATAATTTAATATTTTTGCCTATTCTGTGTGTTTGTTTTTTTTTTGTTAATAATTATAAATCACCCAACTCCAAACTTAACAATATGATAAAACAAAAATAGTTCTCCACTTCACTGCCATCTAGTGTAAGTTTGAATAATTAGTGATTACCAAATGCATATAAAATCCTTATTTTTAGTATTTAAATTTCTATTCTTTTCATTTATTTTGTTTCATTTTTCTGTATTTTTTTTTTAGTTTTATAACTTAGTTTTTTAAATATATTTCTTTTTATTTAATAAAACATTTTCTAAGATTTCTTAAAACCCACCACACATTCTTAATACTATAGGAATGAATACATCTGACAAAGATAAATGTCTCCCAAAAAGATGTGTATTTCATGATGAATTAGAGCTTACCATTTGACTCATGTCAATATTTATCACTGTCTAATCAGTACAATTTAATTTATGAGCGTCATATTTTCTGGACTCATGACTTTGACACCAACCACTTCAGATAAATACATCAATGATTAATACTAATTACTTATTAATTAAAGATTATCTCTAGCTCAGCTGTAACTTTAATCCAAAGTTAAAAATTAATATGTCTGCCTTTGTACAAATACTTAGAATAAGTCATCTTTATCTATCCTTTTCCATGAGAATATAATTTAAGATAATACTTAAAATTTACACTCCACCACACTTCCTTGAAACATACGAGTAAAGTCATTTGAAAAAGACAAAGTTAAAGTAAAATATTTGACATGTAAATCAAATTGTTTATGATGTGATATTGATAAACATTGAACAAAAAATAAAGATATATGTAAGGGATAGGAACTTGGGCCTACTGATAAGTGCTGGTTCAGACAAAATGTCTTGGGGGTCATTTGTCTTTTTTGATGTATTTGTTCGCCTTTTTCAAAAATGAGTGGGTACAATGAAGGTTTAAGTATATCTTAAAAGATATTAAGCGGAAAAAGCGAGATAAAGTCGAGTTATTTTACATGTTTATATAAGGCCAAATATATTAACCTTTAATTGAGATATAAAGTCTCATCTGGGCTACAGATAATCTCTAGTTTAATACGTATAATAATTATAAGTGTATTTATCTGAAATAATTGGAGTCAAAATTATAGGTGCAGAAAATGATGCTTCTGCTATGTATATACATAAGTATGTATTACAAATCATATTTTCAGGAGCAACCTTGTTTAATAAAATAAAAGTAAATATACTGACATTTAAATAAGATAACATTTGCCCTCAACCAAATAAAAAGATAATAATAATGTGATGATTAGATTTTTTCACTCAATAGTCAGCAAGTATTATCTTGTTGAAATGTCAGTATATTTACTTTAATTTTGTTATTGAACATAAATGCTGTCAAAAACATGATTTATAAAACATTTTTTGCCTGTGAGAACATGCATTTCAATAAGTACGTATGCATATATTGAAATTGTAAGATGACATCTGATTGATTGCGACCTCAGTGGTAATAATATGGAGAAAGCCAGTTGAGAGACTGCGATCTCAGTTGGGACAGCTGGGATCGATAATGTAGAAAAAGTGTATCTAACCTAATTTGACTTGCAATTCGCTATGAATACAAATTTTTATATATTTTCACCTAAGCTAAAATTATTCTATACTTTGATAATACATTCACATTCAATAAAATAATGAATAAATTTCTCATGGTTATTCAATATGTATACTTTTAGTCTTATTCTATTTTATCAATAAAAATCTTTGCAAATATATTGTTTCTTACTATAAGAACTAAGTAAGAGTAACCCAACCTGTGTTTTAAAACTAGGGCTAGGAATTTTTAAATATAAAGTTGATTAATGGTTTATCTCAGTATTATTTAAGAAAATACATGCATGGATATAAAGGGTGTTTATGCATTTTAGGATATAACAATGGAAAAGGGATTTTATGTACATTTTTAATATTTCAGATGACATTAATACAATAATGATGTATTTAATCCAAATAGATTTTATGTGTAATCTAATATCTCAAATATGACTTTTTAAAAATGACAAAAAATTCCTCAATTCAAATACTGGAGGATAATAATCATCATCATATCAATCGATGAAAAATGCTTTATGTGATCCTTAATTAGTTTGTTTTACTAGCTAATCAATTATTAATTAACCTCACCTAATGCTGGAGAACACTGGGTTTATTTATTTCACATCAAGATGCTTTACTGAATTCATTCGCAGGCTTAAACATTAGGAGTGCTACTCCACTAACAAAATATAACTAGATCATTAAGATGCCTTATTACATACTATATAACAGTGAAAAAAACAGAGGATGTGATGTGATGTACTGTGACTTCTCCTTAAAAGGAGTCAGGAATCTCTCAGCAACTATGCCCAAAAAAACCTGTTAGCCACTTTACCTTCCACTTCCATTCCCCACCCTAAGCTTTCCATAATCTGCTCCATCCCATCTCCACAACATAATCTTTGTCAACTCTATGACCTTTAAATCTAAATCTCCCTTATCTTTTCCCAAACCCAGCATAAAAATCAATAACCCACTTTCTGTATAATCACTTTGTTTATATTTATTCTTCCATAACTTCATTATTTGTACCCTTTCTGCTTTCAAGCATTTGCATTCAATCAACAGATGCCTAATATTTTCTATGCCTTCCTTACACAATTTACAGACTAAATCACCCATATTTTTCCATTTACATCTATATTCTCTTGTTGCTAAAGATCCCATTAGAGCCTTAAGCAATACTTTCCTTGCTATTACCATGCATTAATTCGCAGCCAATGTTCCATTTACTTCTATATATATTTAAACTTTTTTTACTCTCCATACTAGTTCTCCATCTCTTCAACTCCCTATTCTTTATTAATGCATCTATTCTTTTATCCCATTCCTTACCACTATAACACTCAACAATCCTACTAACACGATCATCCCACCTTTTGATACAAGTGTACTGATATAAATTCTTTATCCAAATCTTTTGCATACCACATTACCTTTCTTACCCATCTTGTTGCCTGCCCTTTACTCATAACCCAATTAAATACTATTTTGCTATTCTTTTATTATCCATAAACTGCAACCTACCAAACATTTTCATTTTACTTTTTGCATCTCTCATATAAAAAATTGACCATCCCATTTCTCTTTGAATGGCCTCCTTTGCTGTCCACACCTCTGCATCTAATGCATGTTTTCCTACTTCCCTTTGTACTTTTTCTAAATAATCTAATACCCCTTTACTAACACAGAACACATCATTACCATATGTTAACCCTGCTACTGCAACTCCCTTCCATACACTTCTAGTTACATCATATTTATTATATGAAAACACTGTTAATTTCTTTACCAAACCCTTTCTTTTCTTTGCTTCATTTACCAATTTTTTCTCCCATTCATCCAAGCAATATTCCTGATTACTTAAGATGATTCCCAAATAACTATATCCTCCACACTTAACTTTATATCCCCCAATAAAAATTCTACATCTTCTCTTTCCCCAATATTAACCTTCATTATATTTGATTTTTCTTCACTAAATGTAATCCCCAATCTCTTTATCCACCCTTGCACATGTCCTCAGCATAGCTTTCATATCTTCTCTTCTTTCTGCACACAAAAAGATATCCGGGAAAAAAAACAGACAAAGTATATACTCCCTTTCCACCTATTAATGGTATCTCTATCCCTCTTCCTAGTTTTTCTATTGCTTTCTCCATTTCACTCAAATACTACAAAAACAAGATAGGTGACATAGGGCATCCTTGCCTTAGTCCCACCCCATTTTTAACTTTAACTGATTCTATATCCCCTAATTGATAAATATAGTAATTATTTTCATATAATTTCTTAATAATATTTACTAAAGGTTCAGCCATTCCCAAATTTACTAAACTTATCCATAATCTATTTCTATCTTAATTCCTACTCATATCCATAAGTTGTATAACCACAAATAAACTATCTCCTATCCGCCTATCTGACCTAAAACCTCCTTGCATTTCCCCCACTACATTATTCTCTTCCATCCATTTTGCAACTCTTCCAGCCACACCATATATGAGAAAACTTTATATAAAACTGATGTTACCGCTGTCGCTCTATAGTTATTTAACTTTCTATGATCTTTACCCTTTCCTTTAAATAATAATCTTACTCTTGTATTACTCCAACTACACAGAGAGAAACTCTCCATTCAGTAACGCCACCAATGCAAGCCAGAGTAATCAATGGGTGCAAAAAGGTTTGTGCATAAAATCCCCATTTAGTGCCCACTCATCCAATTTACCCAGACTAGTTTCCAGTTTGTGGCTTTCATCAGTGAGAAGCTTTGGATCTCTGGCTTGCACTGGTGGTGCTACTATATGGCGAGTTTAGCCTCTATGTAAACAGCTTGTGTAAGCATGAGAAATGATGATCATGTGATGTTTAGTGGTTTAAAACAGTGAAAAAGATATTAATATATGAGTGGTGCATAAAATATTCTTTACAGATCTACTTATCTAAATAAGGATGATTAACTCCATTTAACTTTGAGGTTGAAATTTAAAAACTCATAAAACATATTAATTGCAACATAGCACAGTTTTATATAAGTTTAATAATTTATACAACCTAAACCTAAGGTAAATCCCATTTAATCCCATTCAATATCACTAATAATAACATTAAATAAAATATTACCTGTAACATGTCATAGTAATATCTGAGATACTTTATATATTTATAATAAGATTATTATTAACTAACTAAGAAAGAAACAATTATGAAAAAATGCATTAAATAATCCTCCAATGGATGTGATGATTTAAAATTTATTCCAATGAAATATATTTTGGGAATTTATAAACACTTTTAAAATAACAGCATCACAGATTATGTAAAGCACAAATAATTTCATTTTATAATGTAATCCTTTCTGGAACAAAACATAAAGATTAGTAAATTTCACTTAATGTACTTGTTAATCCAAGGTAATCTTAACACATTAGTCAGTTTTTAAGGTTTCTTATAACTTCAACATTTATCACATTTAAGACTTGCTTTGATAATCCATAATTTACAAGTGGAATTTTAATATTTAGTTTTCCCCTAATGCATTATCCATTGAATGGTATTCAAATATTTAGCACTGAAAAATCCATATTGCACTTCTTTAAGCACTGGATACATACTCATAGTTTGTTACACGCAACAATTTAATTTCATTTGAACGGATGTTATAATTTTATCCACAGGATTAGCATTCATTATTTCTTTCATTTGATATATATATAATTACTCTATTCACTTATAGATCTTTAATCCATGTTACTAATGGTTCTGATCATATATCTGCTCAAGGGAAGAGTTGATTATTCATAACAAAGCGATTCTCATTAATTTTTGAATCAAAATTCAGTGTTTCTTCAAGTGACCAATTTACAGAGGCATATTTGAGTTGAAAAATTATTTAAAATTTTTCCTTTCATAATTAAAAGATGAGATAAATTTACAATTTAGAGACATATATGCACATTTCTTGAAATAAAAGAACAATTATTTTATCATATTTTGAATATAAATATACAAAACTTTATTTGAAATTAATAAATATAATTTTCCAAAATATATCAGCTATTTACCATTAGTTCTAATTGAAAAAGTTCAGCGATTTATTGTTGAAATTGTGAGCAGCATTCCATAAGTCAATTTATCCATTTTTCCACTAACAATTAACTGTAATAAATGAGACTTCTTGAAATAAAGAATTAATCAATGATTTCTGTTTTATTTGTTGTCATCCATCTTTCTCCTAGAACACTGAAAAGAAATCATTTGCCTAGCAAATGCAAATACTTAGCCATAAGTTTAGCCAATCATTGTATAGATGGCAACCAAAATGGCTATTTAAAAATTTGAACCTGTTTAGGTTCTGACTGCAAAAAATTTTGTGAAGACTGTCTGGATTTTTCAAACTTTAACTTTTAAACTAGTTATCACATGATGTCTTGATTACAGAATATTCTCGTTCATGCATCAGCATTTCTTGGTTTGTCCACAAAATATTTGAAGAGATCATCATGGCTATTGCCGGGCAAACATTAGAGTTAAGATTTTTTAATCAATGTGCGGTAAAATTTTAGAAAAACTGTTTAAAAATAAATAAATAAATCATAAAACTATAAAGTTCTCAGATATTTCAGTTAATTTTAAATTGGCCTGTTAATAAATAATTTATTGTTTAATAAATATTCTAGCAACTGGATCAATATTTGCTAAATAAAAATCTAAACATATAAGCTTCCACGCATGCATACAAAATATAAAAATTTAAGAACTGTTTATTCTGCATGTAAATAAAAATATAGTCTAAATATAATTGCTTTACCTCAAAATATTTGTGGTAATGTTAAATTTATAATACTATTCTTTATTTCTATATGAAATCAGTTATTTTATGTGTGTGAGCGGTCCTATCTGTTTATACCACTTGATATCTTTGTTTCTCAACAAAAATAATGACCAAAATATACGCTATGTATTTTGTACAAATGTCGATAATAAAATCTGCTTGGAAGGATATTCAAAAATGCTTTATAAAATTATATTTTTTCATAAACATTAATATAAGAAACTATTAAACATGATATTATATTCTATGCTATACAACCAATGATAATGATGAATATAATTCCTTAACTACACAAATTAAAGTCAATAAAATTTTTAGTTTTTTAAATATAGTAGCCAATTTACAGTGATATTGTAAGGTTACAATCTATACATCGGCAAAAAGTATGAATATGTATTTTTTGTATTGACATATATATTATATAATAATTTTGTAAAACTGCAGATGAAGAATTTATTCAATGATTAAATATTGTATGGAATATTTATTTAAAAATTAAATATTATATAAAGTTAAATTGTACAAAAAAATTCCACTCAAATAATTATTTACTGTATTGTGCTTCTATCTGTCACAAAAGCTAATAAATGGATGGCGTTAATAAAAGTAAAACACTTTCCTAGTTTTAAAAAAAAAAGTATATTATTCACTTCTTGATTGCTGAGTAAGGGAATAATCTATTGGCATCAAGAATGTGTTCCTGGGGAGAAATTTGTCCTGATGTGTAAAAGCGAAGGTCCAAATTATTTTAAAAGCCTTTGAGCAAATAATCACTAGGATTATATGAGTCCGTTTTCCAATACTAGTAATATGATATACAAATTTAATACATCTGCTAGTTAATAATTAAGTTGCAAATCAAACTCTAATAAGGACTTATTTTTTTTCCTATTATATTCATCGTTTTAAATAAGCAAAAAAAAAATTTGTGAGAACTACCCCATTGGAAGGAAAAGGCCTTTCTGACAGCGCCTCACACAGAAAAAGTGAAGAAGCTTGTCAATTGATGAATGATGAGAGTTTTAGAGTTTTCTATAGTTGTTTTAGCATTTTAACTAGAACTAAAAATAGCTAGTTACCCATTTAGATTCAATATTGGACGGTTAGTCAGGCTGCTATAGATTAGCTATCTGACAAAAAATTCCTAAATCTCTTGAAAAGAACTTAATTTGGCCTGAATTCGAATCTTAAGAGATAAGCGAAAGGACTATATCTGTATAGTTAAGCCTTTTAAATGGTAATTTTAAAAGTTTGCCGCACATTATATGCCCGCTGAAACGAACACTAATAAGATATCAATTACTTTTAAAAAAAAGTTTACTGACAAATCAGTTACAATGAGATTCCATTACAGGAGACAATGAGACATACATTTTGTTTATTAGATAATTCATCAATAAAAAAACCATTTAAAATCCATTCAAACATCATTACAAAATTGGCACATAAAAATATAACTATTGTAAAAGAATTATATTGATTGTGTAGTACCTACAGTGGTGCAAGCAATGTGATCAAGCTCCAGACTGCCGAAAAACCTATCAAAGGATGTTAGCCTGCACATTACAAATTATAAACTTAAACTATAATATTACATTTTAGAAAAATTTATCTAACCTTGATGGATGAACTAAGATAATCTACCTTGCAATTTGGATAAAGTTTGTCAAGAGAAATATCACTTTTAAATCCATTGATAATTGTACGGCAACAGTTAATACTTTTTGCCGCACTGAGAGTTGAATTTTGTGTTAAATATCGAATCATACTAAAGAAATTTCAAATTATATTTAACAAACTTTAAATTCTCCTCTCTCAAGCGCCATGATGGATTTGAGAGACCTCTAGGAAGAAAAAATGTTAAAGCATTATAATTATGATTTTTTTTTTTTTATCGATAAAGTTAAAGTATTTTCAGGAAAATAACTGCAATTATATTCAAAAAGAATGAATTATTTATAAACTATGTATATATTTTGTTTGTAATGGAGTCCCCTTAATAATAATTATTAGGCAAAATAAGTCACACCAGGTAGCGTGGCCGAGCGGTCCAAGGCGCTGGTTTAAGGCACCAGTCCGGTCTCCGGGCGTGGGTTCGAATCCCACCGCTGCCATTGGGTAATTTCTTTTTTATATATTATAAAAAAATATATATATGTATCTTTCCAGTAGTGAAAGACAAACATACTTTTGTTGATCCCTTCAATTTCAGAAAACCAATATGCAAAGAATGGTGCTTCCACCTCTGATGCCATCATGCTGGACAAAATTATAATTGATTATGCCAGAACTTCAAATAAAACTTCCAATTGTGGTTCAAATAAATATTTCATCTGCCTTTGATTGTGTATCCATTGACTCTCATTTAATTGTTATAGTCTCATAAACTATTTCTATCCTCTACATATTAGCTAACCTATTAATAAATAGAGAAATTTCTATTACTCTCGATGTCAAAGTGCCCCCAGGCCTTTTAATTAATCCACAAGGGTCACCATTGAGTGCATTATTTTTCATCACCTATATCAATCCGCTCCTTCTTTAAATAGAAGAGAAACTTTTATGCCCCAATGATTAGTAGGGCTAACAAGCATATAACTTTTATGAGTAATGTTGTCATCTTCCTCCCCTCCAAGAAATATCTACAATCACTTCAATTCTTGAGGAGTACAATGCTCATTTTAAACTCCTACTGTCGGGCAAGAGTGTCTTGTCTCTTTCTATTGCACCCCCACACAATTTTCTTGACTTTTCTATTTATAAATCAATACATTCCATGAGAATGTCAATCCAGAATTCCCTGCTCTCATATTCTGAAAAAACCATTAACTCCCTGTTCAAAGCAAACCTGTCTCTTCGTGCAAAATCTCTCTAATCAACATCTTAATCTTTCCAAAAATCACATACTATATGCCAATCATTAGGTTCACAAATGCATTTAAGAGTAAAATAAATTTGCTGTGTTCCAAATTAGTGTGGAATAAAAAAGCTGTAGTCATCAGTGTTAGAAATTGAATAGGCATGCCAAAGATAATGGACTCTCATTACACTCAATTCCTACCTTTTTCTTTCAGTGATCATTTAACTCAATATTTAAATTTGTATCCATGTACCTTGATATTATAAAATTTGTCCGCATTCTACTAATAAACCATCATGCAGTGGTGATAAGTTTTATCAATCTCTTACAAAATATATTCCCACTCATTTTCACCAAAATCAACATTCCATGTCAGGAAAATAATTTATTGGGAGGCTTATAACATGATTCATAATACCAATCAATCTCAACCACAGTCTCTGTTTAATATCAATAATAAACAAATCATTTCAAAATTCAAATTCTGGCACCTAGAACCAAAATACCTAGATTTCCTTATTAAAATCAATATAGATGCTCTACCCACTAATTACTATTTGTTACAAAAAATGGTATATGCTAACACTGACCCTATCTGCTCACCCTGTCGTAAATTAAAAGAAACAATTCATCGTCTTTTATTCCAATGTGTAGCCCTTCTTGTACATAGAAATATTATTGAATGAATTTCTAAATCACACATTTCATCAATCACCATCATCATAGCAAGTATGAAGCATGACCTCTTTCCTCCCATTAGAATCATAATTTTCATCAAGTGGAAATGTCATTTTTGTTTTAACCCTACAACCAAAAAATTGCAATCCATGTTTTACAATCAGATATCTAAAATCAAAAATTAGAAGTAAGGCACTTGCTCCCCCTGATATCTATCATGTCACATGGAATCTTCTTACTCTTAACTCTTCTTTGAAATTAAACTGAGAGAGTGCAAATCTCTCAAGCGCTTATGACTATCATCAGCCAATCAGATCAAGCACTGAGACAGAGAATTTCACAAGAAAAAGGTGGTTCCACCTTCTTCTTTACTTGTCTTTCTATATATCCAAGCCAGTCTAAAGTACTTAAATCTGCTTTGTAATACTAGACTACTAGCTGAAGAATATATATCAAGAATACTAATAGTCACATAATATAGATATGTATTGGGAGTGTGTTTCTGATATATTTAAAATTACTATTATGAATATCTATACACTTCCTTTTTCTGTTTGGCTATTTAATATGAATAAATTGCAAATCACATAAACTTTGTATTATCCATGTATATTGTTAACTTTTTTTTTTTAAATTGTCCAATATGTTAAATTTATAACCAATTTAAAGACCTAATAAAAGTTAATTTTAAAAGTAGTTTTGTTGTATTATTTTTAGAGAAACTGATTCCAACCAAAAGGTAGACTATTAGTCCTTCATTTGTCCAACTGGACTTGTAGATTTTACATTCATTAATTATGAAATTCATAGTTAAGGTTTGATCACAATTAAATCAAAGTCTTTTTATATTTCATTTCTGAAGTAACTAAGGGCAGTAAGCATTGGGTTTCTGAATCTGCTAATGATACTGTAAAAATATTTAACAATAATAATTCAGCTGTTAGATTTCAAAAGAGAAATTGTTTGGAGCTCAAACTGTAATTCTTCAAATTGTTCCAAGATATTCTCTTGACTCAGCATTCAGAAAAAGTATCTTGATTTAAGGCATATCTTAAATAGTGAAACTATATCTGCAAAACTTTTTATCATTAAATACCTTTTTAGAACTTAGAAATTCTCTTTATTTGAGTTAAATATTGCAACTCATTTTTAACGTACTTCTGTCTATCAAATGGATTTTCCCCAAATTTTGTATTGTGTTAGGTTTTGATAACAATGCAGTTTAAATATTGGCAGACCAAATTCAAAACAAAGTGATATCGATTAGGTAAGTTTCCAGTGATCAAATTTTACAAATATGCTTTCAACCTTTAAGCATGTGCACTTGAAAATATGAAGATAGGGATCGCTAAACCACAAGCTTACTCTTTGGAAGAAAAGAGGGGAACCCTTCTTTACTTCAACCTACTTTCTATATAAATAGGTGAAGCTGAAGTGGTTAGAACTGAGAGCATGAAGCTATTTAATACTTCACTGATTAAGTCCACAATTCCTATTACCCATTAGTACTCACAAAAAATCATCCAATTTACAATGAGTCAATGGAAAGATCTTATAGTTAGAAATCTATTACGATAATTTAAAGTTGTAATTATAAATTTATTTAATGCACATTGATTACGTATGTAATATTTACTAAGGCAATAAACCTTTAAGCATGTGAGCCTGAAAATATGAAGATAGGAACCTCTACAGGTCTTAACCACAAGCTTATGCTTTGGAAGAAAAGAGGGAAACCCTTCTTTACTTTAACCTACTTTCTATATAAATAGTTCAAGCTGAAGTGGTTAGAACTGAGAGCATGAAGCTATTTAATACTTCACTGATTAAGTCCACAATTCCTATTACCCATTAGTACTCACAAAATCATCCAGTTTACAATGAGTCAATGGAAAGATCTTATAGTTAGAAATCTATTACGATAATTTAGAGTTGTAATTATAAATTTATTTAATGCACATTGATTACGTATGTAATATTTACTAAGGCAATAAACCTTTAAGCATGTGAGCCTGAAAATATGAAGATAGGAACTTCTACAGGTCTTAACCACAAGCTTACTCTTTGGAAGAAAAGAGGGGAACCCTTCTTTATTTCAACCTACTTTCTATATAAATAGGTGAAGCTGAAGAGGTCCCTACCTTCGTATTTTCAAGCACACATGCTTAAAGGTTTATTGCCTTAGTAAATATTACTTACATAATCAGTGTGTGTTATTTTTATAATTACAACTTTAAATTATCGTAATAGATTTCTAACTATAAGATCTTTCCATTATCTTGTTGTAAATCAAAAGATTTCATGAGTACTAATGGGAAATAGGAATTGTGGACTTAATCAGTGAAGTATTAAATAGCTTCATGCTCTCAGTTCTAATCACTTCAGCTTCACCTATTTATATAGAAAGTAGGTTGAAGTAAAGAAGGGTTCCCCTCTTTTCTTCCAAAGAGTGAGCTTGTGGTTAAGACCTGTAGAGATCCTATCTTCGTATTTTCAAGCACGCATACTTAAAGGTTTATTGCCTTAGTAAATATTACTTACGTAATCAATGTGCGTTAAATAAATTTATAAATATGCTTCCATTGAATTTCACAATTCTGAAAAAAGTGTTTATAGTTAAAAGTAGAAAAAAAAGTACAAAATCTTAATTTTCTTTTGGTTGCTTAATTAAAATTCTCACTTTTTAAAAAATGCTGCCTTGGTAAACATAAAAATATTGTAAATGATTTTTAATGCCCACAAATTTAATTTCAACTTCTGCAAATACAATGGCATTGTTTAGAGTCCCTGTTGAATATGAATAATTACAAAAAATCAGTTGCATAATATTTAAATACTAAAAAGTAAAAAATAATATATATTAGTATTTGTCTGAAGGTTTGTAATGATGGTATATTATAAGATGTGATATGTTGGACTATTTCCATCATTTATGAGTGAATGTTGAATGTATAGAAAATTTTAAACTTTCCAAATACAAACAACTTGTTAGTAATAACACACAAATAAACAATACAGGTTAGGATTTGAACCAACCCTCATATATAAATATATCAAATTTCTACTATATGTTGCCTTTGACAGAATAGCTCAGTTGGTAGAGCATTTGCCTTAAATTCAATATTTAAGAATCTAAAGGTGCGAGTTCAACTTCTAAGTGAATATTGTCACTGTGCATATAGGCCAGCAACACCTGAAGAAGAGTGGAGAATAATACTACTCAAAACATGTAATTACTAACCTGTATTGTCTATTTGTGTGTTATTATTAACAAGTTGTTTGTATTTGAAAAGTTTAAATAAAGTTTAAAATTTTCTATACATTCAACATTCATTCATAAATGATTGAAATAGTCCAACATATCACATCTTATAATATATATTAATTTTAAAAAATGCTTTTGTTTAATTTGATGAGTAATGCATTAAAAACCAAAGAGTATTTTTTCCCTTCAATCACAATTTTGATTACTATAAATAACTTGAAGTTTCCATAAATTAGTTAATCCAAGAACTTACAGATAATAACTAAAATGGTCATTGAAGGAAAAACTATTTTTTTGTTTTTAAATGCATTACTCATCTAATTAAATAAAAGCATTTTATATATAAATATTTTTATATATTACTATTAAAAGTATTGATAAACAAATTCTTCTTTTAGTGTGTTGAAACCATGAGAGGACATACTTTCTATGCAAACACACAGAAATATGCCATTCACGCAGCCCAATATTTCTGTGTTTTTGCATAGAAAGTTACAGCCTATAGAACAGTTCTGTTCATAATAGCTGTTGCTCAAATTCACTCTAGCAAACTCTCAATTCTCCATATAATAGTGCCATCTAGTGCAAGCATTAGTAATCAATGGATGCAAACTACAAGCTAGAAACTCGTCTGGGCATATTAGATGAGTAGGCACTTGATAAAAATTTTATGCACAAATCTTCTTGCATTTATTGATTACTAAGTCTTGCTCTAAGTGGTACTACTGTATGGAGAGTTTGTTATTGCTTTAACATCTTGTGTAGGCATAGAAAATGGTGATCATGTGATATTTTAATGATTGTATGTATTCACTTTTCTGATGATGAAATTCATCAGTCTTATCATCACACTTTTTTTTGCTAATTGTAGTTCAATATTTATGTGACCGAAGTTAATTTTTCAGTTATGACCTTTTACTTCAATTAACAAAGATCTAACATTTTCCTTACATTGTTTAATTCTTTTTCTTATTTACTTTTGGACTTCCAATATTTGATTTAATTTCAGAGACATTTTGTTTTTTTTTATCAGATGTAGAATTTGAAATGATTGATTAAAACCTTATCAAATTACTTATTTATTACAAGATGAATTTTCCTTCCTTTCATTTATTTGATGTTTTTCAGAATTCTTTTTTAGTATATCTTTTTTTGATTAATGTTTGGAATTCAAATTATTCAACATTTTTAAAAGCAGTTGTTTCTTTTCTGAAAAAGTGTTTTTTGCTGATGTTTTTTTTTCAAGCTTTTGACCATATTTTCATGATCTAATATTTATAATTCAATATTCAGCTATTTATCCATAGATTCAATACTTCTACTCATCAATTCTTTTATGCTAAGAGCTAAATGATTAGGATTAGAGATCTTTTCTTTAATTTATCATTTCATATACACTATGTGACCTAAATAGTCAAAATAAGAGTCATAGATCACATGACTCTTAGGATTAGAGATCATTTCTTTAATTTATCATTTCATATACACTTTGTGACCTAAATAGTCAAAATAAGAGTCATAGATCACATGACCATATCTCTTAAGCTTGTAAGTTATAAACAATGAGGATTTCCAATTCCTCTATAAGCTTTGTGATAAATGCTTAGCCAGAGATATTTTAAGTGCTGGCTCTGGCTAAGCATTTACCACAAAGCTTGTAGAGGAATTGGCAATACTCATTGTTTATAACTTTGTGACTTGTTTCTTTTCTTTAGATAACTGATTTTTCTCGCTATATAAGGAAGACAACATAAAATTATGTTTACTGTCTGACCACAATAAATCCTCTGAAGTGTTTTTTATGTTGATATTAATATGTTTTTCACATTTCTCTTGTTTTAATTCATTTTTCATCAAATCATCAATTAAATTCTTAACTTTTAGTTTACATTTTTTACTTCTGACATCAATGGAGAATTATTACCTGTCTTATTTTGTGTATTTGTAACGTGATTGGATAATCTTCCCAACAGAGAACACACTTACAATTTATGCTTTCATACATTTCCTCATGCTGCTGTTTAAATGTAGTCAGTTTTTTAAGCCTAATTTAGTTCTGCTTTAGGCAGATGAGGGTACACACTTTCTAATTATTGCAGCCATAATTTCAAATGTTTTTTCTTAAAGAATTTCTTTAATTTGTGATTGATGATATCCATATAGTTGTGAATAGATAATAATATTAGGACTAAAACTCATAAAGATCTTTTTGAATTCCTTTGGGGGGGGGGTGTTGCATATTTTTATGAGTATGTGTCAACATGAGAGTGGATTCTTGTAGCTCTACATTTAACTACTTGTCTTACTTAGGCTGATCCAAATGACAACTTATTACAGTTAATTTGCTAATAATGTTTTATATTTGTCTTTAGGATCGATTTCTGGCTTTTTCATTGCTTGTATAATTCAAGGCCTATGTAGAAGAACTGTCATCTGTAAACTTTTGTAAATGTTCAACAACTGATACTGTGTCCCAGTGGTGGGTATCAAGCCAATAGGTTAAATGCTTGTGTTGAAAAACTGTCACTTATCAACTACAATAGGTATAAAATATCTAATGTTGATTAACAATGTTAATATTTAAATTTTTTGAACATTTGATTCCAATTCATATAATTGACTTTTATTATATACAATATATATATATATGTGTGTGTGTGTGTGTGTAATTCTAATATTCTTACTGATAAATTTTATGTATTGTTAGTATTATTTTCAGGAGCTTGTGTGTAATAAAAATATAATAGCTAATTAGCTGATGTTTCAATACAATAACAAGTACTTTTCTCAGAGCTTCTTTTTCCTCCAATCATAAGAATGTGTGTGGTGAGATTTAAAATTGTTATTTTTTTTCTTTTGTTATTTTCTCCTCATTCTAAAATTCTATTGGTTAAAAAATTTTATTAACAATTTTTGGAAAAAACTATTGGATGATAAAACAGTTTTTGAAACTTCTCAATCAATAGAATTTGAGAATGAGGAGAAAATAACAAAAGAAAAAAAACAATTTTAAATCTCCCCACACACATTCTTATGATTTGAGAAAGAAGAAGCTCTGAGGAAAGTATTTGCTATTGTGCTGAAACATCAACTATTTAGCCATTATATTTTTATTATATGGAAGCTTTCAGAAATAATACTAAGAATTCATATATATATATATGATCTGGTATTTGTTTCTGAAACTGCTCTGTACCTATATTTGGTTTAAGTCTTTCTTAGGGTGCTCCATATGAGTCTTAAATTTTATCAGTAAGATTGAAAACTGGTATTAGCCAAAGAAATGTCATGAAAAGAAAAAGAATTATTAGACGATGATATGATAACTTTGGAACATTTTTAGACTTTTTTTTTTTTTATGAAATGTTGTTTTTTGTCATAACAGGTATCAGCTGTTATATTAAACTCTGATGGAAAAAATGCATAGGACTTCATTCATTGGGACATCAAATTTTTTGATGAAATCAACACTACTTAAGTTGTGGGAGTAGTAAATAGTTTTTCTTTCTATAACATTTTAGCATGATTTAACTATGCATTGATTCCTTATGGTTTATTTGTCTCTTCTGTACTAACACAATAAATTCCTATATAACATCACATGATCACCATCTCTTATACTAGCACATAATTGTTATTAAACAAGGCAAAACTCTCTCCATACAGTAGTGTCACTCTGTGCCAACCAGAGTAATCAATGGATGCCAGAAGGCTTGTGCGTAAAATCCCTATCTAGTGCCTACTCATCCAATATCCCCAGACTAGTTTCTGGCTTGTGGCCTTCATCAGTGAGGAACCTTGGATCTGAGCACTGCACCTCACTGACGAAGGCCACAAGCCAGAAACTAGTCTGGGGATATTGGATGAGTAGGCACTAGATAGGGATTTTATGCACAAGCCTTCTGGCATCCATTGACTAAGAGTTGGTTGGCACAGGGTGGCACTACTGTATGGAGAGAGTTTTGCCTTGTTTAAATTCCTATATAGAGAAGGTTTTATTTATGACTACCAAAAAAGCATAGAAAATGATAGAAATTTCTGCATCACTTTCTAGAAAATTTAAAGAATATGCAAACTAACTGGAATTCTTGAAAATTTAAAAAGTGTTATTCATTCACCTAATTTTTAAATTCTAAAAGCAATCACGTGAAGAACTTTTGTAATAGTGTATGGTTCCCTGAATCATTTTCTCATTGCATCAATTTGATGATTATTTTTCAGATAAGTCAATGAAATTCAATTGCCACCCATAACACCTTTATCTGCAGACTAACCTTGTTAAACACATTTTGCGTTCTCAATAATAATTCGAAAAATTATCTGCTATCATGAATATTTGTTTTTACAAATTCTTTTCTCATTTTTGTTCAGTGTCATAATAGTTTTTAGGGTTTTTTTTTCCTCTACAAGATCAGTTAAAATTTGCACATATACTTTTAAAACTGAAATTCAGTTTAAAATTTCTCTTTATGGGTATTATAATAGGCTATGATTTTTTTCTGCAGCCAAAGTGAATAAATTCACACACAAAAAAAATGATGAATTTTTATAAAAAGTTTACCTAACAAGTAAAAGGTATTTTGATTCAATTTATAATAATTTTTTACCAAACGAAGCATATTCAATGAGAAAAAAATAATTGGAAAATTTCAGAGAAGATTGTTTATTTGAACCAATGTTTGCTTTTAAAATATCTATTATAATTCCCATTGATCACTCTGAATAAAGATTGCATAAACATTTTAATTACCCCATGTTAGTATAAATAGATAAGTTAATTAATTAAGGGGAGATATTTTCCTGGAGAGAAGGTATTATATTAAACATATTTATTGAGGCTATGAGTTTGTTCCCAAATGCTAGGAAGATATGTAAACTTAAGAAAACATTGTTCTCATAATTTGTGATAATATATGTTGGCTAGTTAGTTAATTATTCCAATTATGGAAATAACTGCATCCATGATAAGAACAATTCTTGTAAATTATATACAATTATTTGCGGTTTTATATTTTCTATCTATATTTAAGGATTTCATCAAAAATGGAAAGAAGTTTAATCCATTATGCTGCTTTTACATATATTTAAATAAATCAATGAAATAATATAAAATATCGTTATATAACAGCAATAATCTATATAATAATAATAATCAGACACAAAAAAGCTCTTTTCAGCAAATATTAATTTTTGCCCTTTTTTTTTTTGCCTTTTTTGTGTATGATTATTATTATATATATTATTGCTGTTATATAAAGATATTTTATATTATAGGACTTATTTATATAATATTATAAATCGATGTTTATATTTCTTCAAATCAATATACATAATCTTATAATTCAATATTTATAAATATAGTAATTAGATATATGTAAAGTATAACTTTAAAAATTTTATCCACTTAGGAGTGCTTTCGACTATCCTCATAGCCTTTGTCAACTAACACTTTGAAAGATTAACCTTCCCACAATTCTGTCATCAAAAGAAAAATAAAGGAAGCTATGCTAATATACAAATATAAACAAGACTTAATTAACAGACAGGCAGCAGATGTTAAGATCACAGATTGTGGGAAGGTTATATATATATATATTGTAACCGGACCCGCATACAACCGTTTTATTACATCAGTTGTAATAATTTTCTGATGAGCATGCTGTAGGAAGGAACTATCAATTGACATTCCTAATGCAGATGTTAATGCCTCCTACAACAATATTTCCTGCTCATCAGAGGATGTAGTACCATAGAGACTGGAAACATCTAAACATTTCTATGTTTGGTTTTCCAAACAGCGCCATTAGAGTTCCATCTCACTACAACCTGACTTGCCTAGGTCTAGTTATGTCAGACGTAGCTCAGAAGGCATGAGATTCTCATGAACAAGTGCTATAACTGATGAGTGATGCAATAAAACAAAACAGAATTGGACAACTGGATAACCAATTTAATTTTTAGTAACAAAAAAAAAATTTATTAAATAACAATTAATTTGCAATTTCTAACGAAATCCATTTCTATCCACATGATAACACATTTTCATTTTACTTATGAAAGAGCTAGAAGCAGTTCTTTTTTTTTTATCAATAGTTCATTTACAAGTTCATTTATGAGAAGAAGTTTGGAAACAGTCTAATTCAACAATAGTTCATTTTTGAATTCCTTTATGAGAAGAAGCTTGGAAATATTCTAATTCAACAATAGTTCATTTTGAATTCATTTATGAGAAGAAGCTTGGAAACATTCTAATTCAACAATAGTTCGTTTTGAATTCATTTATGAAAAGAAGCTTGGAAACATTCTAATTCAACAATAGTTCATTTTGAATTCATTTATGAGAAGAAGCTTGGAAACATTCTAATTCAACAATAGTTCATTTTTGAATTCCTTTATGAGAAGAAGCTTGGAAATATTCTAATTCAACAATAGTTCATTTTGAATTTATTTATGAGAAGAAGCTTGGAAACATTCTAATTCAACAATAGTTCATTTTGAATTCACTTATGAGAAGAAGCTTGGAAACATTCTAGTTCAACAATAATTCATTTTGAATTCATTTATGATAAGAAGCTTAGAAGCAGTCAAGCATTTATGATTTATACAGCATTTCATTATTTTATGAATTATTATTGATTGGTAAACATTTAAGCTCAGCAATTCTTGGTTTGTGGAGCATTTATCATTTGGTAATTGAAGCATTTATAATTTAGTCAAATATAAAAGTATATTCATACACATAAACTCTGTTTGGCTTGTGGAGCATTTATCATTTAGTAATTGAAGCACTTCTAATTTAGTCAAATATAAAGGTATATTCATACACATAAACTCTGTTTGGCTTGTGGAGCATTTATAATTTAGTCAAATATAAAAATATATTCATATACATAAATTCTGTTTGGCTTGTGGAGCATTTATCATTTAGTAATTAAAGCATTTCTAATTTAGTCAAATATAAAGGTATATTCATACACATAAACTCTGTTTGGCTTGTGGAGCATTTATAATTTAGTCAAATATAAAAGTATATTCATATACATAAATTTTGTTTGGCTTGTGGAGCATTTATCATTTAGTAATTAAAGCATTTCTAATTTAGTCAAATATAAAGGTATATTCATACACATAAACTCTGTTTGGCTTGTGGAGCATTTATCATTTAGTAATTGAAGCACTCCTAATTTAGTCAAATATAAAAGTATGTTCATACACATAAGCTCTGTTACATTACCCAGATAGAAGTAATATGCAATTAAAGCATTTCTAGTCCATATAGTAAATACGTTCAAATATTTTTATAAATAAATTTGCGTATAACTATTTCATAACTTCATTTTATAACGTATGATAAACATGTTCTAATATTTTACAAAATAAATTCTACGTATTATTTCATAACTTCGCTTTATAACATATGATAAAGATGTTTTAATATTTTATAAAATAAATTCTATGTAATTATTTCATAACTTCACTTTATAACGTATGATAAAGATATCTTAATATTTTATTAAACAAAACGTATGCAACCGTTTCATAACTTCACTTCATAACATATGATAAAACTGTTTTAATATTTTATAAAAATAATTTTATGTAGATATTTCATGATGTCAATTTATAATTTATGATAAAGATGAGTAACATTCCTATAACATAATTACCTTCCAGTTTTGCAGTCTAGTTTACTCAAAAAGAAGGCGGGTTATTTCATTTATGGAAAGTCATGGCACAGCGTGGAGAGATTGAAGCCGCTAATTTACCCCATTGTCATTATAATTCCTCTAGTAAAGCTTTCTTTTTCCATTTTCACGTTTTGTTAAAGCTATATTTTAATATGTCAAAAGAATTAAGTAATACACTTTTTCTTTTTTAAAAAAAATTTAATATGTTCTGCCTCTCTGTGTAAGACGAGAGAGAAAAAAAAGTTCTTTTCTTCCGACGACGTGCCTAATTTGAATACTGCCTCAGTTTAACTCAAGTATCTTTTTTTTTTCTTTTTAATGATTGGATAATTAATTTCTTTTCTTTTTATCGAGACAGATAAAAAAAAATAAGATGACATAACATTTTATTCAAATCCATCAATCACAAAATTAAAAATATGATTTTTTTAAACAAATCAAAATTTATTGCGTTCCCAATTAGACTGAATCACGCTAGACACATTTGAATGGGGGGGGGGATCTTTTGAATATTTATATGAGGAACAGTATATCTGTTTCAATATATATTGTAAAGATATGGAATTAAAGGAATGAATATGGGACAATCCCCACAGACTAATCAAAAGGAATAACAAAAATGAATGAATGAGCATAAGAGATCAGCAAAGAATAAAACTAACAATAAGTTACATCTTCAGCATTATAGATGAATAATAATCATTAATCATCAGCATTTTACAAAGAACAGTTCAAAAATCAACAGTCATCCTGGTGACTGGATTAAAAAAAGTCCACATGGATAGGCTAATTATTTAATCACTGGCAAGATATAGGCAGAATATAACATTATTTGGATACACATTTTCAAGTGCCAACCCATCAGAATATAACAAAAAATAATAATGCTGACATACTGAAACATGCTGATTATCATCAATGGTCTGACCATATACCATTAATGCACTGGATTAACTATAAACTTAATTTGTAGTAAAAATAAATATGAAATGTAGTACATGGATTTTAAAGGTGATACCTTTGCACCAACCAGGGTAATCATTTGGATGTCATAACACCAAACATAAACCCAATATTGATATAACTAACCATTATGCATGAATTCAGTTCAGGGAGCAAGTATTCTATAACTGTTACTGTGAGAAGAGATATACCAACACATATTTTAAAACTATTTTAGGTAAAAGCCTGAAATCTGGGCAAAGCCGCTTGGAGGGTTGATGCTAGACAAAATCAATGAAATATAACATTACTGGGCTGCCACAACTTTTTTCTTTTTTTATACAACAAGGTTTTTTTTTTCTAATATTGATTAAACGAATAATTTTTATTTCATTTAGAACATGATTTGCTTATTATTAAACAAATTTTGATATTCATTTTCGTTACTTTTTGTGGGTTTTTTGTTGGAACCTGATATTTTTTCAACAAATTTTGCTAATTGTATTTTTTCTTTTTATCATTTGAAAACTTGGGACCGTTTCACGATGTCAAAAAAGTTTGTTTGAATCCCACCGCCGAAAAAATAGAATACAATTATTTGTGACTTGTTTAGAACTTAATTCTACCTTTTAATTTTTTTATTTTTGTCTTGACTAAATGGTTTTTCTTCTTATTATTATTATTATTATTAATTTTACTTTTTTTTTTAAACACAAGTTGTTATCACTTTGATTTCGATTATGTTTGAATTAGCCTTTTTTTTTTTTTTTTGGCTACTACAAAAAACAGCTTTTTGAGTGGGGGAGGGGGGGGGATTCGTACTGTTTATTATTAACAAAAAGGCAACAAAAATAGTCAATTATTTTAACAGCGCTGAAAAAAGAGAAGAATCAATTTTTGGGACTTGTTTCGAATTTTGATTTCTTTTTGGTTGACGTAATTGTTTTCCTTAATATTAAATCCAAATTTACTTTTGTGTTTTTGCCGATTAAAAAATTGTTTTCAAACACTCACCCCCACCCACACTCGGAAAAAGAATTGTAACCAAAAAGTCAAGAATTTAATCTTTTTTTTTCTTTTTTTTGAAACAACTTTTTCTCACTTTTTACTTTGATTTCTATTTCATTCGAATTACCTTTTTTTTTTTTTTTTTAGCCTTCTACAATAAACTGCTTTTGGGGTGGGGTGTATTTCGTAATTTGTTATTCTTAACAAAAAGTCAACCAAAGTCGTCATTTATTTTAACCCCGCTGTAAAAAATTGAATCCAAATACTTGTCAATTTCGAATGAAATAAAAAACAAAAAAAAAAAGGACACAAACTTTGGAATTTTTAAAATTATTTATTCGATTTTATTGCTGTAATAAAAAGTGGACATTATGTGTGCCGACAAAATAAAAAAAAAAAACACAATCTCATACACTTTCTGTACTCGGCAATTTATCTGAAGAAAAGTTTCAAAATTGCACGTTCGTCTCAGATCTTTTAGTGGTCTCAAATATTTTCCCCACCATGCTGAAATGTGACTTAGTGCGCGAGCTTTGGTGAAGCCTGTTTGAACATACACTTTGCCAATTTTTTTACATATTAACCTTTTTTTCGGGAAGGGTGGGGACCATATGACAATTCTTAATAATTAACAATATTTTTAAATCGAAATGACATTACTCTATTATGGAGATTTGAAAAAGTCGTACCACCTTGAAATTTAAACACCCTCAAGCGATACGGTAATCAGCTATGAAAAGAACGAATACGCATAAATAGCTTCGAAGCACAAAACAGGCCGTAATATTTTTGTGCGATGTCATGTAAAGTGGCCTAGCTCAATGGGTTAATACAATACATAAATATTGTATTAGCCTGTAAGGCCACGGCTGCCTAAATGGCATTTTTATGTGTTTTGACATGTAAACAATGCCCCAAGCAGCCATGCCTGGATTTCAGGCTTTTACCCTATTTTAATATTAAATAAATTCACTGGAATAACTTAAACAATGAAATATAAATTTATTAATTATAAACAACAATAAAATTAAGTTAAGGTCTGTTAAGTATGCTATAAATATGAATACATCATTCTGATTTTGATTAAAATTATACAAAAAAATAAGCTATCACATTGTAATTTACCAATATAGATATGTTTTAACATATCTATATAAGCACATATATCTATATAAGCATATATAGATATTCTGTATAATAATATGAAATAAATATATTAGAATTGTCATAAATTAGTAAAAAACATAAATTCATTTTAATAATACATAAATAATGACTGATTTAACATATATATGGGTATCCATTCAAATGGGTATACACACTGGTATTTATATCTTAATGATATTTCCTTTGCATATTTCAATTAAATATTTTCATTACTAATTGTAGTTACTTTTGCAGAATGATATATTTTAAGAGGTTAAAGAAAAGTTTTCTTTCTTTGAAAATCCTGCATAAAAGTTTCTTTTCCTTTTTTCTCTCCAAATTACTCTTAATTGTAAACATCTTTAAAAATATTGCTAGAAAGTTCTATTAAATGTCTTTGGCTTTTATTTCTTCATTTACAATAAGGAAAATTTTGGGAGTCTTCCTTTTCTAATTTTAAAATAAAATCTTTTATGAAGAATAATGGGAATTGTTTGTGTTTGGTCTGGATTACAGACCCAACCTACAGAAATTAATACTAATACCAGTATTACAATTAATATAATATTTATTATTCACAACTATATACAATAAATTATACAGTATATTTACAATAAACAATAGTTACACTGGAACTCTTGAATCTGAATCTTGTGGTTCTATCACTTCCAGCTACACCTGTTAGCTTGCCTCATCGGTAGGGAGAATGACTCTTCCAGCTGTACAAGACAGCTTGCCTCAAGTCAACAGTAGTCTTAGCAGCATCTGGTCCCTCTGTGGAATTGCCTAGCTGCATAGACAAATAGTGGATTGCTATTAGTGGGAATGCTGACTGCTGTTCAGATTAGAAGAGCTTCCCTGGGAGAATGCATACAGTCTTTTCAGGTTAGAGAGATGTTCTTCCCTGATTGTCACAAAAGGCTGACGATTTATAGCCAGATCCCTGACCTTACTGAAAACATTTGGATTCAGCCAGCACCATTGCTTATTGGCCTGTAATAATCATTGGCTATATTTTAGCTATACATTAGCCTATTGGCCTGTGGCAAACAATGCTTAATCCAATCAGATAAGGAGCATCTGGAATAGTCCACTTCTGAGAGAAGGGAGACTATAACAGGAATAAATCATCATTTATTATTTTATTTTCTTATTTGATTTTCAGTTGAATAATTTAGTCAAAAATTATTTACTTTTAAAACTTGTAAATTAAAGATTTTAATTGCAAAGTTAAATTATTAAAATAATGTCATTATATATATATATATATATATATTAAAATAATGTCATTATATATATATATATATATATATTCAAATCATCCTTCCAATGTGATGTGATGTGACACACTGTGACTTCTCCTTATACGGAGTCAGGAATCTCTCAGCAACTATGCCCAGAGAAACCTGTTAGCCACTTTGACTTCTCTTTTTATTCCCCACCCAAAGTTTTTCCATATTCTTCTCTAACCTGCTTCATCCCATTTCCACAACATAACCTTTGTCAACTCCATGGCCTTATCTTTTCCTAAACCCAGCATAAAAACCAATAAGTCATTTTCTGTATAATCACTTTGTTTATATTTATTCTTCCACAACTTCATTATTTGTACTCGGTTTGCTTTCAGGCATTTACATTCAATTAAGAGATGCCTAATACTTTCTACGCTTTTCTTACACAACTTGCAAACTAAACCAACCATATTTTTCCATTTATATGTATATTCCCTTGTTGCTAAAGATCCCCTTTGAGCCTTAAACAGTAAATTACTTTCCTTGCTATTATCATAAATTAACTCGCACCCAATATTCTGTTTACTTCTATAAATATTCAAACTCTTTTTACTCTCCATACTAGCTCTTCATCTCTCCAACTTCCTATTCTTTATTAATGTATCTATTCTTTTATCTCGTTCCTTAATACTGTAACACTCAACAATTCTCCTAACACAATCATCCCACCTTTTGAATAAGTATACTGACATAAATTCTTTATCTAAGTTTTCTGCATATCGCATTACCTTTTGCACCCATGTTGTTGCTTGCTCTTTATTCATAATCCAATTAAATACTACTTTGGTTATTCTTTTGTTATCCATAAACTTCAATCTACTGAACATTTTCATTTTGCTTTTTGCATCCCTCACATAAAAACTTGACCATCCCATTTCTTCTTGAATTGATTCCTTTGCCATCCACACTTTTGCATCTAATGCATGTCTTCCTACTTCTCTTTGTATTTTTCTAAGTAATCTAATACCTTTTTACTAACACATAATGCATCATTAACATATGTTACTCTTGCTACTGCAACTCTCTTCCATATAATTCTAGCTACATCATATTTATTATATGAAAACACTGTTAATTTCTTTATCAATTTTTTTCTCCCATTTATCCAAGCAATTTCTCTGATTACTTAAGATTATTCGCAAATAGTTATATCTATTCACCACACTTAACTTTATATTGCCCAATAAAAATTCTTTGTTTTCTCTTTCCCTAGTATTAATCATCATTGTATTTGATTTTTCTTCACTAAATTTAATCCCCATCTCTTTACTCAACCTTGTGCATGTCCTCAGCATAACTTCCATATCTTACCTTCTTTCTGCACATAAAAAAACATCTACAAATAAAAGACCTGACAATGTATATACTCCCTTGCTATCTATTAATGTATCTCTACAACTCTTCCTAGTCTTTCTATATCTCCATTTCTCTCAAATACAACAACAACAAAAAAAATAGGTGACAGAGGAAAACCTTGCCTTAGTCCCATCACATTTTTAACTTTAACTGATTCTATATTCCCTAATTGATATGTATAGTAATTATTTTCATATAATTACTTAATAATATCCACTAAAGCTACATTTATTCCCAAATTTGCTCTATCATATGCCTTCTCTATATCTATAAAACTCATATATAACTGTCTACCTGAATTCCTACTCATATCTATAAGTTGTGTAACTACAAATAAACTATCTCCTATATGTCTATCTGATTGAAATCCCCCTTGCATTTTTCCCACTATATTATTTTCTTTCCATCCATTTTGCAACTCTTCCAGCGATCATTTATGAGAAAACCTTATATAACACCGAAGTTACCGCTATCAATCTATAATTGTTTAACTTTCTATGATCCTTATCCTTCCCTTTAAATAATAGCCTTACTCTTGTGTTACTCCATCTACCTGGAAAATATCTCTTCTGTGCCACCTTATTAAAACATAATAATAGTTTTAATTTTGCCTTCTGCTTTAAATTCATTACCATCTCTTCTGCCCATCCATCCAAATCTCTTGCCTTTCCACCTTTCAATTTTTTACTTGCCTCATCCAGTTGATTTTTTGTAAATCCTATATTCCCATTACTATATGCTCTCATGTTTGCTATCACTCTGTCCATCACATCTAACATCTTTTCTATATCCATTACATACTTGTTTAAGACTATTTCTAATTCTTCTCTAGAGCTATACTCTATTCCCTCATCATCTAGTAATATTAATTCTCTCTCCCCTACATTCTTCTTTTAATGTATTTCCAAAATTTTTACTCTCATCTCTTCCACTTTTATTAATATCTTCCAACAGTTTACTATTCAATTTCATTCTCTCTATATAATTATCTATTTTAGCCAACTTCTTTTTTTCTAAGTACTTTTCCCATTTAGTATTAAACATCTTTTTCACTTTCTTTGTTCTTAATAGCACACTTATATTCTTTGCATACTTTTCCCCTGTTTTACACTTTTACTAACTCTCACTTTCCTATTATTTTTATTGTTCTGAATATTCTCACCTCAAACCCTATTTTCCACTTTTTCTATTTCACCACACCAGTCCTTATACTCATCCCCAACCAAATCTTCCATGGTTTCTTCAATTTTTATTTTATAGTCTTCTCATTATTCATTCTCCTTCGACATCTTTCACTGATGAAAGCCACAAACTAGAAGATAGTCTGGCAATATGCTGTGTGTGTGTGTGTGTTAGAACAGGAAGTGTTAATGTGTTAAGGAAAAAAATTAAAGATAGAGATAGAAAATGGATTGAGCAAGCAATTAATGAACTAACCAATAACAAAAGAATAGAAGTTTACTTTGAGGACTGTGTGTATTCTATAAATACCTAGTAGGTATTTATTCTACATCTTCTATATTGGTGTAAACATGTATTTAGAAGCTGAGTGGATTTCAATCCAGTAGAATCTTCACTAAAGGTGAAGAAAGGGAATTTTGGTATTAAAGAGGCCATCCCAGTCTATATTATAATTTCTGTACACCTTATAGTTAATTGTAACTAATGATGACTATACTAAATGTGTAACATAATGTATAGTAATTACGTGTAACTAATTGTCATAAGTATATGAATACATAAAAATTAATGCTTACTGTTATTATTAAATATAGATAACCAAACATACACATGCCCTCATTTTTTATTGTGCTAGTTAACTCAATATATAGCAGATTGAAAACATTATTGTGTTTTTATCTTAGGTTCCTAACTTTATAGTTAACTAAATAGTTAAAGGGTGGCTCCTAAGATCCTGTTGCTCTCAGATCCAAGGCTATCTTCTTGCATCAATTGATAACTAAGGCTTGGACTGAATGGTACTATTGTATGGAGAGTTTGTTTCTTTATATTTCAAAGTCATGAGAACTTCTTCATTAATCATTTTGATTCCTTCACTGTGTTGCAATATATGACTTCATTAATGATTATGAATGCAATTCTAAACATTGTCGTAATACAATGAAGTGTGTTAAGATCTTGGCCAGAAATATTATACTAATAAGGACAATGAGTAATAAGTCATTGATTAGTCCTGCAATGTAGGGGAGATGATATGCCTTTTGATATCCACAATAATTAAAAATTATAAATTATCATATGTTATCACAAATATATTATAGTATAATTCACCATACCCCCTTTCCTACAAACTAGTCCTGTAACATAGAGGAGATGGTACACCTTTTCATATCTTCAATGCCAGCACTTTGTGATAGCATACATGGGGGATTATACTATAATATAATATTTGCGATAACATATGTTAATTTATAATTTTTAATTATTGCGGATGTGAAAAGGCATATCATCTTCCCTACATTGCAGGTCTAATACCTAAGCACCAATTTTTTTACTTGGTTATATATTCTCATACCTAGATACCCAATGTCTCTTTTTATACCTAGTGACCTGGTTTCTTTCCCTTTCCTAACACAGACAAAATGGTTAAAAACCTTTTAAATATTCCATGGTATAATAGAGTGCTTAAACAACAATCATAAACAGTATTGCAAGAAATAGATAATATTCATGAAGTTTGTCTGTTGATGGGAAGTAGAGGTTTAATCAGAATCAATATTAATGTACGCAAAATCAAAGTTAAAATAATCAGGATGTATAAATCACATATTGTTGTTAAATTGGTAATAAATTGAGAGATTGACAGTCTCTTGCATGTGCCTACTATTGCTTCTCAGACAGCCAATAAGGTGTTAAGACAGCAGTCTGAAGCGCAATCAAACCGCAACACATGACAGAGTTTTTGATAAGAAAAGGATGGTCCCACCCTGTTCTCTACTTAACTTTATATATATATAAGTCAGTCTTAAGCATCTTGGCTTGAAAGTGTGAAGCTATAAATATATTTTTATATTACTCACTGAGTCTTAATTTACGATAGTACAGTGCGAAATCTTAAATTTACTACGCCGTAATTTTCTAGATGTTAATATAAGTTGTCAGCAACGTATGTAAATAATATTTATATATAAATCACATATTGTTGTAAAATTGGTAATAAATTGAGAGGTTGCTTCTCAGACAGCCAATCAGGTGTTAAGACAGCAGTACTGAAGCGTGATCAAACCACAACACATGACAGAGTTTTTGATAAGAAAAGGATGGTCCTACCCTGTGAGAGACTGGCAACCTCTCGATTTAGAACCAATTTTAATGTATAAAAAATCAAAGTTAAAATAAAGCTGTACCTCAATACATACGCTAATTAGATGGTGGTAGGAATTGTAATATTTTTCCATCCATGTTTTTATCCTTTATAGAGTGAAGTTTACGATAAACATTTATGATTAATATGATTACTTGGATTGACTGAGGACCAGATATCATAAAGAAAATTTCTAAGTTTGTTCAAAAACATGTCAAGATCACATTATTTCGATTTAAATTTGGGAGTATAAACAAAAGGTTGAGCTGCCTTTGCATTCATACACATACAACTATTAGTAATCCTTAGACCAAACATATTACATTTCATATAAGTAATCTTCTCTTAACTATTTGAGCAGATGGATAATGAGTCTGCATTAATAAGCCAATTTCTACACATTAAAACAAATGCTTTATTTTCTTTAAAAAAAAAGCTTATTTAGTAATTTTTTCTATAATTAAATGTTATTATTTTTTATGCATTATATTCCTGACATATCTGATCTTGCCTCAGACTAGTCCAGATTCCTTATCTGATTAGATTGAAGACTCATTGCTGCTAACCAATGTGTCAACATGGAGATAATCAATGCATAAACATGGCCTAAGGGTAATAACAAGTATGGTCAATGTGAAAACCTGTGTATAAAATCTTGCCATTGGTTAGGCTCTCTGAATTCAAGGAAGGAGATCTGGCAATAAATAGTCAGCCTTTTTAGAAGCAAGGTAGAAAACATCTGTCTACCTGAGCGATTGAATGTGCTGTCCACTGAAAGCATTTCCTACAGCGAAGGTGTTTATACTATATTTACTCGAGGCAAGTTGTCTATTACAACCGGAAGAGGCATTTAACAACTTGAGGCAATTTGTCCAGTACAGCTGGAAGAGTTTAGACTAGAACTCATGAGGCAAGCTAAATATACAGCTGGAAGTGAGTCCAGTCATTCAGCATGACCAGCTCATTATTGACAAGATTATACGTCACATTATATCTATTGATTGTATAATATGTATGTATATTTGTGACTAATAAATTATACATATTAAATAGTGAGTGTTCGTGTTTTTATTATTACTGTTGGTTTGAGTCTTAAACCTGCAATTCAGCCAAACACAACAATTCCAAAATACAATAAACGTTATCTCTATTTATATTCTACAAGCCCTTTTTATTATTATTAAATCCTAATAACGATACTAAGATATGAAATCATGGAATATTTTAACTTTAAAAAGTTTTCTCTATCTGGCGACAAAAGTTTCAAATAATGATCACATGGGAATAACAAAAAGATTTTTAAATATTTCATTTAAATGTTCAAAATTTTAAAATGACTAAAGTAGTTTACCATAAGAAATTTTAGGAATAATGTCGCTTGACAAATTTCTCAAATGTTTTTGAAAATTGCCACTGTTTTAAAATAATAATTAAATTATTTTTCCGCACACAATATCATAACGTTATGACGCTATTTATATATCTGAAATACTATTGCATGTTTGTATTATTTCTACTTAATTGTACTGATTGTTGTAGTAAGCTAAAACTGTGTCAATATGTGGTAAAATTAATATGAACATGAACTCCGTCACTTGACAAGGAAAACTTTTGTTAATATGCAATGCACATTAGCGTGTTAAACCTATCTAGGCAACGTGATATGGACAAAGACTATTATGTAGATGTATTATATAAAGGTACTAATTAATTTATTGATGTGACAGTATAGCACCTTATTAATCAACATTTGAGCTCTGTTCTATCATATGAATAAACACAATATTATACAGATGTATTATACAAAATATCATGTATGTATAAATATGTATATTAAACTTCGAGTATAAGTTTTGTACTCCAGAAAAAGTAAAGAAAATATATTTGGAAAAATATATTTTAGATCACTAACCGATAAGAGTTTATTTAATTAATGATTAAATTTGCGTAGAAGGTAACAATGGAAAATATTTACGTTTAGTGATAAGAAAATTGCGTTCGTTAATTACCAAGAAATATTTGCTAATTAGAAATATTACTTAATACAATAGAAATTGAAATAACTAATTAAAACACCAATAGGAAATACAAGTCTGATAAAAATCAAGAATGAATCCTAGATTGCCAAACCTACATGTATAAATAGTTTTTAGCAGCAAAGTGTGTTGTTCTCATTCCAGTGACTTTACCAAGTGAACGTTTGCTGAGACATTTTAAGTGACAGTAGCTGAAAGTCTGAGTTCAAACCCCCTACATATTACCAATAGAAATGCAGGTATGAAAAAGCCTGTACTGGGGGAAAAAATTCATATTAATTGTGTAGATCTTAAAACTTAGATTATACGGAAATAAATTGCTAAGAGAAACTGAGAATTGGTAATTAAAGGGTTAAGAAAAATTGTGTTTGATTATAACAAACTCATAATTAAAGTAAAAGTCAAATTACTCCAAAAAAGATAAAACAAAAGAAGCTGGGGGATATAAACAGCTAGAGAAATAGGACCATGTGCTTTTTTGGGGTTGCTGCCTGCCGTGCTAATTCCGTGAGCTGAAGTTGCCGTGAGGATCATCATCAAATCCACTGAATCTCGACTCCTATAGGCAACCAAACCGATTACGACTTTTAGTAGACCATCCCAGGCTTATTATTATTTTGAAATGCCTCAAGAGGCTCGTCGAGAGTTTTGTTTTAAAAGACTATAGACTATGTAGTAGGTAAAATACATCATTGTTTATCTTAACTATAGAAATATTTTATTCATTATTTAACTTTATAAATTATGCTCACACAAGTGCAAACTATATATATATTGACGTTTTGATTAGTAACTGCTTAATTGATAATAAATTGTCTTAATACAATTTATGTATGTTGTTGTCTGTTAACGTTAATTATGTATACTTGATTGTTAGCCACCCCGTCATACATAGTCAGGGAGCTAGCAATGAATATTTTCATTTTATTTTTACAAAAATATTCCAGCCAAGGTTAATTCCATGATTAATTTCCTTCATTTTGTTTCTATTTGTATTTATACTCTGGTTATGGTATTTGTAGCCATTTTTCTCTTCTAATCTATATTTACCAATCTTTATTTTGTTTTTCTGAGAAAAATTTAATGGAACATTAGACTTTTTTGCAAATATCTTTAATCCTACTACCATTCAATAACTACTGCAATATTTCTTGATCAACTGCAAAATCTAGATTATTTATTTAATACTGATTTACTCTTTGGATTTCCAGTTTAATCTACAAAATATTTTTTGTGAAACTGCTGTAAAAAGTTATGGAGTTACCCATATTCATCATTTTCTATTTTTATTTGTATTGGAATCACTTAATCTAATCATTGGTATGTCATTATGATAAATATTCTTCACAATACAACCATATTCCAGAATTTTATGTTCCATTATGATAAATAGTCTTCAGAATACAATGATAACTTCTCCTAATACTTGGATGTAATCCACTGCACTCTTATGAAATTTATATGAATAAAAGTAACATTTATTATTTAGGTAATTAATAATCTAACTACCGTACCAGGAAGTAAATTTCTTTATTATTAAATAAATGTATGCACACACTTCTTAACAGCCATCTCACTCCCCAATTATTTTATCATTAATTAAATAAATTTTAAAATAAATAAATAATTTTCAAATTGATTTTTAATAATTACAAGAAATATTAATTTTAATCATTATAATTACTGATTACAAATGCTTTGCATGATTTTAACTATTTTTTACGTCTTTATTATAAAAATAAATAGTACAAATTAGGACTGAAATTTATAATTTATATAAATGAGCTTGCATAGATTTGCATAAATTATTATAGTTGAAGGCTATAAATATGAAGATGAAAGCTCTGAAAGCACTTAGCCTTAAGAAATAATTATTACAACAAAGAATTTAATTTCACTATATACGTTAAGCATATTAAATCTTACATAATTGTTAATGGTGAAGAAAAATCTGAAATTACAATAAATTACTAAAGAAAATTAACTACCACTAAAGAAACAATAAATTTAAATTCTTCTATAAATTAAATGATAGATTTTTATCAGTCATTACACAAAATTTAAATTTTTTATTAAAATTGACCATTAACAGCAACCATACAAAAATGTACTAAATTAAAAGGCTACAATATATTGAAACAGACACATTGTTTCATATATCTTGAAGTCCCCCATTTCCAACATAGTTTGATTAAAAAGCTGACACAGTTTTAGTGAGTGAAATTAAGAACAAATAAATAATTGACAGTCAATTAAGATCAGTTTTTCACTCGCGTCATCAAAACAAGATGTGTAAATTCAAATTCTCTGAAAAAAGGAGAGAAAAATCAATACTTGATATTACAGTCAAATAAATAAAATATAACTTACACATTTAGTTAATAAATCTGGTAATAGTATTATACTGAACCCCACTGCTTGATGGCATTGTTTTTCACACAATGCACATCAATATACCATTTTAGCAGCCTTAACTTATGACTGACACTACAATAGGTGTTGTTTGAGCCATAACAGGCCATCTGAGAGAGATGTATTCTATGATTACATAATGAAATGCTACACCCATTGCATTGTGACAGTATTCCTCAAGTGAGCACTATTGAACTCTCGCTACAATCTGATTTGATGGTGGCCGTATTTGAAAGAGACGAAACTCTGCAAAAATTCAGTGTCAGAAAATAGTGGAATTAGTATTCCATATTAAGAAAGTCATGTCATTACACATGCTTCCCTATGTTTTTGAACTGCACACAACTTCAAAAGGTTATTATTTTTAGCAGAGTTTTTCCAATTTTGCACGCAAATGCACATTTGCATGTGAATCCATGCGAGAACAGTAAAATGTCATCTGCAAGTTGTCCAAATCAATTGAAGGTGAGTGAATTGCCAGCCACAGAAGTGGACACTATTGTGTTTTTCCAGAAAGAGAAAATCCTGCCAGATGCAAAGGTATGTGCTTGTGGGAGAGACATGCTTTTAGTCAACTACAGGATCTGGGAATTCTGTTGCCACTTTTGCAAGCATACCTTTAAGGGAAGTTGGTTTGAGTGTTCCAAAATCCTGTTACTTACAGCTTTGAGGCATCCCTGTTATTTTAATTGCATGTTACTTTTGGCTGCTGTTTTTTATGCCCCCAAAAATGGTGTTTTTTACTTGTTTTGGTTCACAACTTGTCCAAAGTTTCATTTATTCATGATTGAATAATTTATTTCATGGGAAACTGTTGTTGTTGTTGTTGTTTTTGTTCACATGATTACAAAGTAGGTAGGTAATATTTGATAAGTTTTATTAACAGTTAAAGTAGGTAATATTTTATTATACCAAAAAAAGAAGTATTTAAGAGTTTATTCAAAAGGCCTCCCAAAAAAAAAAAATAATAAAGAACTGTGTGATAACATAAATGTTCAAAAAGAAAATCAAAAAAGAAATCGATAATTAAAAATTAAAACAAACCTTCCCCACTACCCCACCTTAAAAAAAAGTGTTCTTTAAAAATGAACTGTTTATACCTTTTTTAAAAAGGCCCAAAAATTAAGGAAGAACTTTTTGCTATCATATAAAGCTTTCTGTAGCATAAAGATTTGCAAAAAAAAAGCCTCTTAATAAATTAACAGAAAAAGATGACAATTCAAAATCAAAACAACCCTCCCCTCCACCCTCTAAAAAACCAAGTGTTGGTTTATTCAAAAGGAATTGTTTAAGTCTTTTAGCAAATAAAAACATCAACAAAAAAAGATAATTTAAAAGCAAACCAACCCTCTTCCACCATCTAAAAACAACAAAGAGTTTGTTAATAATAAAAAAAAAACTCTACGACTTTTAGGTAAAGAAAGTTAACAAAAAAAAGTTGCCTTAGTATTATGTAAAGAAACTGACAGACCATTAGTCGATAATTTAAAAGCAAACCACAACACCCCTACACCATCTAAAAACAAAGTGGTTTGTCTCTTTAAAAATGAACAAAAAAAAAATGGGTGAAAAAAAAATCTCATTTACTGTAAGTAATATTATGTAAAGAAACCGATGGACTATTAGTCGATAATTTAAAAGCAAACCAACACCCTTAGACCATCTAAAAACAAAGTGTTTGTTTATGAAAAAATGGAAAAAAAATGCGTGAAAAAATAATTCTTTGGTGGTTTACCATAATAAAAAAATTAAAAACTGTTTGGAAAAAAATTTTTTTTTACCGTAATGTTATGTAAACAAACAGACGGCCCGTGAATCGGTATATTGATGTGCATTGGGCGAAAAAGAGCACCATCAAATGGTAGGGTTCAGTATACATACTATTACCATAAATCCTTACCATTAAAATTCACAGTTTTCAAGTTAAAATATTACTGATATAATATTTTTTTGATGGAGCTGAATATTTACAAATTGCAATATTGAAATGCTATAATAATTAGTCATTAATAAAAAAAAAAAAAGCACCACTTTCTTGCCCTATGCAGTGGAAGACTACATGTTTTGGAAATAACATATTGGTCAGATAAAGAGATATTGATAAGAAAAGCATGGGAAGCAAGAGAGTAGAAAATAGTGAAATCGGGCAGTTCAATTTATTATTAGTATGATCATTGTATAATAATTATTAGTGGATTCATCATTGTCATTGCTACACAGTTTACAAGACTGATCCAACCAAGATGAAGCCACCATGACCATCCATTGAGAAGAAACCGTAGTTATTGGATAACTGGAAAATGAAGCAGATAATTAACTTGGAAAATGCCAGAATGCTTGACTAACCAGAATAGCTTCCTCTCTCTCTTCCCACACCATGAAAAAGTCAGGAAGATAAAGACATTCCCAAGTGACCATCGAAAGGAAAACATATACCATTCAGCTCTAAGACAAATCCCTCTTTAATGTAAAGATTTACCAGCTGTGAATCACCTACATATAAAGGTAAGAAAACTCTGGTTAACCTTTGACATATCTAAATGTATTTAATTAATGCTGTAAGAAAAACATTTCAGAAAAGATAAAATGAAACGTGGTTACTTAAAATGATTAATTCAATTTTTTTTTTTTAAAAAAAAAAGACATTTTAAAGTAAAACAAACAAGCAAATAATTTTGTCTGGATTTATAAAATAAGACAGGGGGTAAAAAACAAATGATTCTATAATTTAAATTTAAAAAACTGATAATTAATCAATAAGAATCTGTCAAACAAAAATTGACTTTATTTGGTTTGAATATAAAAGAAACCTAAACTATTATAATAGAATTTGATAGCTGATTTACTTTATTGATACACACATATATGTATGAATTTTATATCTATTCAAAATGGAATTTAGTAAATTATAAAAAAATGTCATGTATTATTTTCACAAAATTAAATCTGCGTCTATACAACATGGGTCTATCTATATCTGAAATAAGTATGTGTTTATATATATATGTGAATTAAACATGCTTCTATATGCATGACTTAAATCCGTGTCTACATAATATGTATCTCTATATATCTGAATAAACTATGTGTTATATATATGGATTGACTATGCTTCTAATACATGATCTAAATATGTGTCTCTATTATATGTATCTACCTATCTGGATTAAATTTGTGCTTATATACATATTTAACATGCTTCTATATGCATAACTTAAATCTGTGTTTATATAATTGTTTTAGAGCTCTTGTATTTATCCTGTTGTTGAATCAAATTCTTTAATTCTTATTGAAATAGATAAATTACACTGTAACACTTATTCCTGACACTCTCTTTGCATGTAATTTTTGAAACATTTTTCAAGTTTTGATTTTCTAAATTAATTGTTTTAAAAATAATAGCAATGTGTGTAATAAATTAATAATCTTACTAAGGGTTTTATAAATTTAAAACTAATAAAACTTATTTTAAATATCTTTTTAATAATTTTAATATTACTTTAAACACTATTAAAAATTATTTAATATTAAAATAATTTTTAAAATATATTTTTATTATCTTCATATATATGTTATTTATTTATATAGCACTGTTTTTAATCAGTAACAATAATTAGGAAACACTCCATTAAACATGTGCTGTATAGATTTAAACCCTTAAGAAATACTCTCCAAACACAAGATAAAGTCTATTGAAAAGGTAGAATGAATCCACTCTATTTTTTTAACCTAAATGTATATGTATAGGCCAATCTTAAGCATTTGGAAATGAGCGTGTGAATGTCGTAATTAATCATTTTTCCATTAACTATGTTTTAATGATTAATGTTTGCAAAATGTTTACAATTTGCAGCACATCAGTATTAGATATAATATTAAACCTACATGACTTATTTATTTATTTATCACTGTTTTTAATCTGCAGCAATCATTAGGGATCACTCCACTAGACCTGTGCTGTATAGACTTAAACACTTAAGAAAAACTCTCCTCTCAAGATAAATTCTATTGAAAAAATAGAATGAATCCACTCTACCTTTTTAAGCTAAACATAAATGTATAGATAAGTCTTGAGTATTTAGAAATAAACATCACATGATCACAATTTCTTATGCTAGCACATAACTGTTATTAAAACAGGCAAAACGTTCCACACAGTAGTGCCGCTCAGTGCCAACCAGAGTAATCAATGGATGCCAGAAGGCTTGTGCATAAAATCCCCATCTAGTGCCTATTCATCCAATATCCCCAGACTAGTTTCTGGTTTGTGGCCTTCATCAGTGAGAAGCCTTGGATCTGGGAGCATTGCACCTAGATCTTAGGATCTAATGCAATCCTCCAGCAGCCATCTTTTATCTCTACTTAACTACAAAACTATGAGAATAAAATTGAAAACACAATAATATTTTCAATCTAAGCTCAATAGCTTATATAGTCATATGGGTCTGAACTCAGTTTAGTATCCATTCATTTTGGTGTCTTTGGCATAAAGATATTAATTAATCATTTTTAATTCTATTTACTATGTTTTAATAATTATGTTCATAAAATGTTTACAATTTATGGCACATCAGTATTAGATGTAATATTAAATATATATAATGAGTTTTATTTATATATAACTAGATTTTTGATCTGTAACAATCATTAGAGAAAGTAGAGTATTCCTTAAGTATTTAAATCTATACAGTGCACATTAATGGAATGATCTCTAATAATTATTACAGATTAAAAATGTAGGGTTACATAAATAAATAACTCATTATATATTATTAATATTACATCTAATACTGGCATGCTGAAAATTGTAAAAAATTTGCAAATGGCAATCATTAAAACATAGTAAATGGAATTAAAAGTGATTAATTAATATTTTCATGCCCTTATTTCTAAATGCTTAAGATTTGCCTATATATATATATATATTGAAACGGAATCTGAGATTCAGATTACATTTCACAGTCCTATCCTATCCCTCACCACCAAACTGGATTCAAATCCCAGTCCTACGTATACATACGCACCTATTCAGCTCAATTTTTTCTAAAATTTTGTATTCAAAATTAACGTTAACAAGAGATGTACTAATCTTGAATTAAATCAATAATAATATTTGATATAATTGTAATAGGTCGTATATGTGCGTAAATCACATGTATATATTAAAAGTGATGGGGATTAGGTATAAATTAATATTTATGTTTGTATACGTTATATGAAAATGTATATTTAAAATTTTATGTACTAAAAATTCGTATGTATGTAATGGTGGGTGGAATAATGCAATCGACTTGGAAAACCAAAATCAATTAGCATGAATAAATTATAATCTTTATTAGGAAATTAATAACTGAAACACAGGCTTATTTATATACCTGTGTCTATATATGTAATATAGGGTATATGAGCACAGACTTTCAGATGACTCATCACTCTCCACTCTATTTAATAATACTGATACACTCAAGCACATATATGCTGAAAAGATAAATAATCACCAATATACGTATTTCATGCTAAACCAGCAATCATCAGTTGGTCCAGATTATCATCTCCCACACATATATACTATACGTGCTCAGATATATATTAAGATAGACAATCTTCATACTTTAATGGACAGGCTCCAATTCACTACACACTCCAACTCTTCAACCGTCCATCCAATTAAAAATCTGATGATGGAATGCTCGAAGGCCACCCTGAGGCCGAGATTCTTGTCACACCCATGTTGACCTAAGGTCTGCCCATCCTTGCATATGTATTAAATGGATTATGTCCTGTACATGTGGGGTTCAGATTGACCTTAGGTCAACATGGGTGTGATAAGAATCTCGGCCTCAGGATGGCCTTCAAGCATTCCATCATCAGATTTTCAATTGGATGGACGGTTGAAGAGTTGGAGTGTGTAGTGGATTGGAGCCTGTCCATTAAAGTATGAAGATTGTCTATCTTAATATACATCTGAGCACTTATAATATATATGTGTGGGAGATGATAATCTGGACCAACTGATGATTGCTGGTTTAGCATGAAATACGTATATTAGTGATTATTTATCTTTTCAGCATATATGTGCTTGAGGGTATCAGTGTTATTAGATAGAGTGGAGAGTGATGGGTCATCTGAAAGTCTGTGCTCATATACCCTAGAAAATTAAATAAATTTCATTAACAAAACTTATCGTTTGGTAAAATCTATTTCTAGCCAGAAATAGATTTAGAACAATTATTTCAAAAATACTAATCCCTTTGCATTGTTTTACACTACCTGATTAACAAAGGAGAAATTCCTTACTAAAAGCTATTTTACAGTATTATTTTATAACTTCAGGTATTACAATTTAATAACATTCCTTAGATAAACTGGAGTCATATAAATAGGGCCCAAATTTCAGTCATCAAGGTGAGTACGTAGATTCATAAGGCATCCGCCGAACAAATCTATGTCACTCAATTTTTTCAAGAAACACCTCTCCATGACCAGGCCAACTCAACTCCAGCCAGCCTGCCACTAATGATGAACATCCGCGAACCTGCTGTTATACCATGAAAAACAATCGGGTGATCTGCTACCTGCTTTCCAAAGGTAACGCTGTAAAGTACCACCTTTATGAACTCAGAACTTTCTCCTAATATAAAAATTTAATATTAATTATTTGTAACTTTTATAGTCTATTTTATTCTATAACCATTTTGATTAGCCTCGTAATTTTTTTCATTTTTAATTTAATGTGGCAATTATTTTATTAATATTTTGTCTAACAATATATTTTAAATGCTAAATGATATTTCAATGAACTCCCACCCTCGCAAGTATAGTTATTTTTACCTTAGCTCCTCGCATTAGATAGGAGTAACACATATTTAATTAGTTTGTTTTTACTTTTAAAACTATAACGCTTGCTAGGTTGGGAGATTTTATTTTTAAAAAAATGTTTTATCAATTATTATACTTTTGCATAAACAACAGAGGGAGAAATAAAGTTTCATCTTTGATTAGTTTACGATTTATACAATATTAATAATCTTTGTAAGAGCGCAATATTAATCCAAACAAATATATTAACTCTATACAATATATTACTTTTTATGTCTTTATTCTTGCCCATCTAAACATATATGAGTATTTTATCTTAGACTTAATTATATACTATGTTATACGTATGTGGAATTTTATTAAGTAAGTGTAATGAAAGGGGGAGGGGATTTAGAACTTCCATTAGAATTTAAAAAAAATTTCTAATAATATCTTTAAACTACGTTTAATAAATAAGATCATACCCTTATCTTTGATGTTATCATTATAGGTTCTAAGCTTAATTATAGATATTTGACTAGTTATTAGTCCATCCCAAAGCATTGTTAGAATAGGCCACTCTTCATGTTATTCTTCACGTTATTAAGCTTTATCTAGAGACTGCGTCAGAATGCCCGAGTTGTCTCATCTTCGTTTCAGCTCGTAAACAGGGCGATGAATGTCCCTGGACCATATACATATATATACTCACGTAACAAGAGCAATGCATGGGATAATTTCAGCAAAGTTTGGCCAAGTGCATCTTCGTCCGAGGACCCTTAGTCAGCCGATTCCACAAAATGTGGAGTGGCAAATCGGCTAGACTGTTTTCTTTAATATGATAAAGCACCTCAAAGCATTGGATCCGCAAATATTCGGCCATTATGCTAACATTGCGACTCTTTATATTAGATCCCTCTTTTCAAAAAAGCTCAAGCCTATAAATATCTATATCTAATGTTATGGTCTAACTAAACGTATCTCATAAATTAAATAACTTTTTATGTGTCGCTTAACGACTCTCTATATATAATTTAAAGAAATAATTTCACATATGTTCATCATGCAAATAAAGTAAATAAATATTTTATTAAAAATTATATTTTCTTGTATATAGTAAACCTATGATAGGTTGGTCGGTTAATTAACCGACAATTATGTAACCCATCCTGGGATCAGTCAAGATTGTGTTTTCGTTTGTAATTTGGGCGAATCATTATAATTGTACACTTTATAAATGTGCTAGATTAATTGAAATGTCATTACGCCGCATCAAAATTCTTCATAACTTATTTGTAAACACTTAATATAATGCTAAAGTGTGAGTAAGCACAAAATAACTTATTTGTAATATGAGGCTAATCACTGTTTAATATAATTCAAATGTATATATTTTTTATTTCTATTTGTTCATTATTAAATATAATTTTAAAACTAAACATCTGATCATTGTTCATTCTTTAGTTAATTGATTTATTTAACTTTTAAAGTCATGATTTGTGGAATGATTTAAGATCCCACTAAAGTTAAGCATAAGTACTTGTCTGTTTTAAAATGTATATATGAATTTGTCATGATTTTCCCCTGAGTCTCTTTGTTTCTCCGATGTGCGATGTTGGCCGGTGGTGAATTAAATATTCCAGTATCATCGGATTTGTTGCTCATAAGTTAGTAGATCTGGAATCTGGGCATACAGGGCAGAGTTCATGATTGTTCCTGACATATGTATCTCACACATGATTGGACTCGAGGTACTTTTGCCTAGATGCTAGAACTTGTTAGGTGGACAGACAATTTTGACCAGTACAATATATATATATATATATTGAAATGGTAAATCTGATTCAGATTTGCCGTTTCACTGTCTGATCCACCTAATCACTTATTAAGAGGTTTAATTGAAGCCCGCCTATGTAGAGAAATGTATTTTTTCAATGTTTTTTTTTTTTATTATTATTCTTAAAACATTTCTTTAACACAATTATCCTGAATAAATTACTAAAAAAAAATTTGGATAGTACTAATCATGTACTAACACACTAAATTATTTCATTTATGGAAAAGAAAAAAAATATTCAAATATAAGTTTTGAATTTTTTTTGATATGTTTATATATATATATATTTAAAATGCCTTCTTTTTTTTTTAAGAATTCAAGATGGCCTTTTTTGAAAGATTTGTACCTCAATAAGAAGATTAAAGTAAATGTTAAATTAAAACACTTAGAAATTACCAAAATCCATTACTTTGGAATTTCTATTAATTAATTAATAGAAGTTCTACATTGTTAGATAAAAAAATTATACTAAAATCTCTATCGATCCTTATCGAGATACAAACTTTCTAAAATTAGAACAAAAGTATGATTTCCTATTGTTTCATAGAAGATCTAAAGGCAAATCACCTCAGGCAGCAGATAATTTGAATACCAATGCTCAGGTATAAATAGTGGTCTGTTCTTTAAAGGAAAAAAAAACAGAAGAGAAAAAGTTAGAGAAGGTCTCCAAGCCAGTGGAAATGTTGAGCGAGTAGTAAAAAGGAAAATCACTGCCCATTCCCTCCTGAGACATAAAATCTTCTAATATGCTGCTGCCAGAACCTGCCTTCAAATGCCACCAGCCATCAATGTTCATCCACACACTCATTCTGGGGAACTCCAGGTAAAATGCCAAAGAGCTTAAATTCTGTCATCCAGATTTTAGAAATTATGATTAGAATATAAATTTAATTTCTTAAAGCTTAAAAAAAATGTGAAAAGTTAATGTTTATTGGAAAGGCTTTTAACTGACTCTTTAACCTTTTCTTTTTAAATTATTTGTAATGTTTTTCTTAATAACTCAAGCTCACCACAATTTTAATAAGTTGATTATTGAATATGAAAATATTTATTTGTTTTTGTATATAAATTAAAGTATGAGATTTCATGCTTTGATTTTTATTTTATTTTGACAAACTTCACTCGCAGGGGCCCAAAGAGCGTAATTTGCTTATAGAGGAAATTATGTTCACGAGGGAAAGGGAGTTTTAGCAAAGAACGAATTAATTTTAAAATAAAAATAAGTTGATCTATTTTTATTTATGCAAGTGAAGTTATGTCGGATATATGTATCAAAATAAACTTACCGTAATCCTTTAAATAAATTTATTATAGATTTCCCAGGATGGGATTCTATTTCTATAATTTGAAACAAAAGTAATATGCTAGAGATTTTGACCTAGTAACAGCACTTTAATTATCATGCCCTACTTTTAAAAGTTAGTGTAGTGTATTCGCGGTGACGTCACAGTTACTGCAGAATGTATATTATCGCAACTGCGAGACTTGCGAGGGAAGCCATGTTAGTTGGACCTAGACTACAAAATGGAATACGGACGGTGATTATTCTTCTCTAGTACTTATAAGCATTATGTATAGTAATAGTAATAAATGATCAAACTAGTAAAGTGTGTTTATATGTATTCGTGATACACAACACTTTGGCGATGAGGATGGGATGCCGCTAGCTGCATTATTTTCTTTACCTTTGGGATTACGGCAAGAAACTACAGAAATACTTTTCTTCGTGAAGACGTTCGACAAGGCGTAATGCTCAAGGATGGCAACTGTCGGGAAGTTATCTGCATTCGACGTCGAGTTCCCACAACTATGGGATACGTATGCATCGCAGGTCGAATTCTATTGTCTGGCAAATGATATTACAAGCGAAGACAAGAAACGAGCTACCTTGTTGGCAGCCTGCGGACTACAAACACTATCGATATTGCAGTCTTTGATAGCCCCAGCTCAGCTGTTAGAAAAGTCATATGACGAGCTCACCGCTGTGTTAAAACAATACTTCAATCCAAGGCCCTCTATAATCTATCAGCATTACCAGTTTTGCCATCGTGAACAAAAACAAGGAGAGACTATTAGTGTTTTTCTCGCAGAACTGAGACATCTTGCGGAGGGATGTGATTTTGGCACGACACTCGTCGAGCGCCTCCGTGATCAGTTTGTTTGTGGACTGAGAGATGAGAGTGTACAGCGCCGACTGCTCACCGAAGAAACATTAACCCTAGATACCGCAGTGCAGAGGAGTTTAGCAGCCGAGGCAGCGGGGACCCAGGTGCAGGAGATGCATGCTTCTGGATTGTCATCATCAGTGGATCTAATACAACACCGCCGGCAGTTTCCTGCCAAAAATAAAACTGAGTTACAAAAACATATAATGCCGACTGTGTCATGTTGCGGCTGTGGTGGTACACATGTTCGTACAGAATGCCCCTTTCACCGAGCAAAATGCCATTTTTGCCAAAAGACAGGTCACATCCAAAGGGTATGTAAGGCCCAACAACAGGACACTCAGACATCATCCTCCCAGTGCATGGCAGTGAAAGGGGAATTGGATACTGATGGGGCATTGGACCTAATATACAAGCTCCATAGTGACAGCAAAACTCTCAGAACTACAGCAAGAGTGCTTATTAACAATACTAAATGCTGCATGGAAGTAGATTCCGGATCGGAATATTCAATTGTATCTCGGGAGGTTTTCCAAGACTTGTGCAAAGGAAAACCGCCAGTGTTGGATCCTGTGCAAATGACACTGCGAGATTTTCAGCAAAACCGGATCACCTTTATGGGACAGTGCTTTGTCAGCGTCAAATACGGAAAGTATTCAGCTTTTTTACGCCTGTTAATTGCGGAAAGGGCATGTACAAATCTACTTGGCCGTGAATGGTTTGCCCCCTTGGGAATATTTTTGTCGGGAGTGCATTCAGTTCGACATTCACCAATGCAAGATATCATTGATGCTTTTCCCCAGGTTTTCAGCACTACTCTTGGAAGATATCGAAGATCGCCAGTGTCTTTACCGATAGACCCAAAAATACCACCTATTTGCCTCCAAGCCCGGCCATTGCCATTAGCCATGAAACCAAAGGTTGATGCCGTGCTAGACACCTTATTAAAGGACGGAATCATTGAGCCAGTTTGCGACCCTGTATGGACAACACCAGTGGTGCCCATCATCAAAGTTTCAGGAGAGGTCCGCCTTTGCGGTGATTATAAGGTGACCGTAAATCAGGCATTAAGAGATCACCCATACCCAATACCGGCAGTACACCATTTTCTCGCATCGTTTCCTAGGAGTTCAGTATTCGCAAAAATAGACTTAGCTCGAGCATACCTACAACTGCCGGTAGATGAGGCATCGGCAGATGCACAGACCATTATCACTCATCGGGGAGCCTTCCGAGTGAAGAGATTGCAGTACGGCATTAGCGTGGCCCCAGGAATATTTCAGGGAATGGTGGACAACATACTAGGAGGTATTCAGGGAGTTTTCCCATACTTCGATGATGTACTGATATGTGTAACATCTGATACGGACCTAACCACCAAATTAAGAACAGTCTGCAGCAAATTGGCTGCCTGTGAGCTGAGTGTAAATAAAGACAAATGTGTCCTCGGAGTGTCGTCGATAGAATTTTTGGGATACACCCTGGATGCAGAGGGCCTGCACCCAGCGGCCGAAAGGTGGCTGCTATTAGGAGAGCACTGACACCAACAGATAAGAAGAAGCTACAGGCATTCTTGGGGTTGCTCAACTTCTACAGTAACTTTTTGCCACACCGAGCTACGACAGCCGAACCACTACATCAATTGCTTAAGGCGGATACAGTATGGTCATGGACCAAAGAACACGACAGAGCGTTTACACAATTGAAGGAGGCCCAGACGTCCGACGATGTGCTGGTGTCCTTCGACCCCCGCCAACAAGTGGTGGTAACCTGCGACGCTTCACCATATGGAGTGGGAGCAGTACTTAGCTTGAAGTATGCAAACAGCCTATGTTCACCGGTTGCTTTTGCATCACGAACACTCACCAAGTCTGAAAGAAATTACGCTCAGATAGACCGGGAAGCACTTGCTATTATATTCGGGGTGAAACATTTCCACCATTTTGTATATGGAATACCGTTCGAGATAGTGACTGACCACAAGCCACTGTTGGGAATCTTCACATCGGACCGGCCGACCCCATTCATTCTATCACCTCGAATGCAAAGGTGGGCATGCTTTTTGACGGCTTACAACTTCAGACTGCAGTATGTACCAGGGAGGAGCATGGGGAATGCAGATGCACTGAGTAGGTGGCCATCCCCTGCAGTTCAGCAGAGTGAGGAGAAGCTGCGAGCAGTATTATTCCTTGAGGACTTGGAAAACCCACCAGTTTCTGCAGAACAGATCGAGAAAGAGACTAAAGCAGACCCTGTGCTATCTAGAGTAAAGGAGTGCATCCTGACAGCATGGCCAACACGCATTCAACAAGATCTTCGATCTTATCAGTTGCGAAGAAATGAGTTGTCAACACACCGAGGATGTTTGCTGTGGGGGGCACGAGTTGTCATACCGACATCTCTTAGACCCATAGTTCTTCGTGAGCTGCACCTGGGACACATGGGAATTGTGAGAACAAAAGCACTTGCATGCTCATACGTCTGGTGGCCTGGAATGGACCAGGACATAGAACAATTAATAGCTAAATGTAACAACTGTCAAGAGATACGACACCAGCAACCACGTGCACCAACACATCACTGGGAGATTCCAGCTCTACCATGGTCACGAATACATGTGGATTATGCTGGACCTATTCAGGGGAAAATGATTTTAGTTGTCGTGGATGCACACTCGAAATGGATCGACGTCCGTGAAATGCCATCGACAATGACTGGAGCTACCATCTCAGCACTTAGAGAACTTTTCACAACACAAGGTCTTCCCGAGTGCATTGTCTCAGATAACGGCCGTCAGTTCACTGCGATGGAGTTCACCACCTTCCTTCACTAGAATGGTATTCGCCATGCAAGAGTTGCTCCGTATCACCCATCAAGCAACGGGTTGGCAGAACGTGCAGTACAATCTGTTAAGGAGGGATTGCAACGTCTACGCAACGGGACCTGGAGTCAGCGGCTTGCACGTTATTTACTAATGCAACACACTACGCCATCAACAGCAACGGGACTTAGCCCGGCCGAGCTACTGTTCAAGCGGCGCATAAGAACATGCCTGGATTTTCTGCACCCCGACAGGGCACCGCAAATAACTCAGATACCTATACAAAGGGTACGAACATTCCAACCACAGGATACAATTTTAACACGTAGGGCTGGAAAGGATTCACCATGGATACCTGCAGTCATCCAACATCAGACAGGACCATTGTCATATGAGATTCAAACGGACTCCGGAATTCAAAAGAGACATGTAGACCACTTGCGACCTAGAGCGGTAAATACCCACACAGAGGAAACTGCGTCAAACCAGGATAGTCAGAATGAGACAGCACTTGGAGAACCCATTCAAGTGGCTGCACCTACCACCAGTATACACCGAGAGAGTGAATCACAAACACCTAGTGGTCGCCCTCGGCGAGTACGCCGCCCTCCTGCAAGTCTGTTGGACTATGACACTTCTCAAAAAAGGGGGGAAAGGGAAGGAGTGTAGTGTATTCGTGGTGACGTCACAGTTACTGCAGAATGTATATTATCGCAACTGCGAGACTTGCGAGGGAAGCCATGTTAGTTGGACATAGACTACAAAATGGAATATGGACGGTGATTATTCTTCTCTAGTACTTATAAGCATTATGTATAGTAATAGTAATAAATGATCAAACTAGTAAAGTGTGTTTATATGTATTCGTGATACACAACAGTTAGGAAAGTAGGAAGAGGGGATTTATTCGAGAAGTAAATTTCCTTATTCTATATGTTTGGTTTTTGTTAGTTAAATATTTACATAAAGTAGTTGGTTATGCAGGTTGATCTCTATGCAGTATTAGATTATTTAAGGCTATTTAATTATAATTAGTTCATATTTGATTATAATATCTCAGGTTAATAAAGAATGCTCGGAGTAGAGTGGACAGACCTAAAATGGTCATTCATTTTGTGTTCAGATTTGGCTCTCGGTTATGCAATATGTCTGTGGGCCGGAGAGCATGGTTGAGGTAGAGTCAGCATGATTATTCATACAGGTGGACATGTTGGCTCTCCATATTTCCTATCTCCTATCGGTATTTGATCACAACAGGTGGACGTACCGATTTCCCTTTTTCTTCGTTAAAATAGGCATGCAAGTGTCTGTGAATCGGCTCGTATGACTCTACCTACATTTCTTCTTTCATTTGCATTCATATGTTTATTAACCTGACATTGTTTTGCTTTTCTTTTGCCTATCTAATACGTAAGCCATAGGAAAATGATTCTACTACAGGATCTTTGGCCTAAGTAACCGATTCTTTTGTTATCTCGTGATTAGTTAAAACCGTTTAATTTAGCTAATCCACGTTCTAGTTTTATAAGGTATGATTTTAGTTGAAAGTCCAACTAAAGCAACTTGTTTGCTTGATAATTAACTGATCTAATTTTTTTTTATATAACAGCTTACAGTTTTTAATCACTGTGTAGTTTAATGCTATTTCAGCAAGGTCCACTAATGTAATAAAATATTATTTTTTTTGAGATTTAAATTATTATTCAAAAAGAAAAGTAAAATAAATCATTTTCTTTTCTTGCGTCATTAGAGTAAGATGACAAAACAGTCTTATTGTAATTGTTTCTTTGATATCCGTTTTTAATATAAAATGTTTTTTTTAAATCTTTTTTTTTTGTGAAGAAGAAATAAAATGTTTATTCTTTATATACATCAGTTAGTCAAATGTTTAGACATGCTGCTATATTATTAGCTTATACTAAATGTAAACGGAGTATTCAGAATCCGTGGTCATTTAATTCTAAAATCAGTTTTGTTTTTTAAAAAAATGTAAACAAAATAAAATTGTGCAAACTAAATAAAATAAAATGTTAACCGCTAATGTGAATCTGTTACACAGGACGCGGTCTCTGATAAAATTACTATTTAATTATAAAATTAATGTAAAGAATATTTTTCAAAGAGCTCGAGTTAAATGTCAATATAAAATAATTAATGAGTTTAAATATATATATAACTAAAACAAAACTGCCAGTGTTCTTCGAATCTTTTTATTTACTTTTATTTTAAGTAATCTTTGATTTTAAGTATATATATAAATCAATCACCCAAGTTCTCATGAAAATATAATTAAACATGAATCTCATGCTTGAAAGCTCAGCTCCTGGCATGGTGAAAGTAAAGGAATTCGATGTTATTGTCAAGAAAGGTTATTGATTAGATCTTTGCCCCGGGGATATAGGTAAATATGGCAGAATTCATGATGTACCTGACATATATCTTGTACATGGTCGGATTTGAGGTACTTTACCTGTATTTTGGGTTTTGTTGGAATGATAGATGTTTTTTGACTGGTACAATATATATATGCACACACACTAGAATAAAAGCACAAAATTTTTTTTGATGCCTATATAAAATTGAAGATTAATATCCTTTGCTATAACCAGCTTATGGCATATTCTGCCATCTTGAGTACTGTATATATGTTTAGGTTAAAAAAGTAGAGTGGATTCATTCCATATATTCAAAAGACTTCATTTTGTATTTGTAAAGGAGAGTATTCCTTAAGTTTTTAAATCTATACAGCACATATGTAGTGTAGTGATTCCTAATGATTATATATATAAATATTAGAAAATACAGTACTTAAAAGTTTATAAAAATGTATCTATAACCATCACTTAGAAGCACTTTCAACTATCTTTGTAGTTTTTGTCAACTAATACTTTTAAAATGTCAACTTTCCCATAATTTCATGATCTTAACATTTCCTGCTTGCCTATTAATTAAGTTTTGCTTGTATTTATATATTATCATCGCTTCTTTAAATTTTTTTTTATTATTATTTCTTTCAGTTTCCAGTATTTTTATGTTACTATAATTAAAATCAAAACCATATATACATGATTTATTATGGTCATCAAAGACAGAAGCTGATAAATTATCATTATTTTTATAATTTTTTGTATTTTGAACCCTTTTTAATAATAAGTGCTCTTTTGGTTTTTTTTTCCAATGTGCACCTCGATTCACCTGTATATCCACTGCCACAGCTACATATCCATTTGTAAATGATACAATTTTTATTTGTTAATAAAGTCTTATCTTTTGAATTATTTATTAATTTATTTAATGTAGATGGTGATAAAATGCAATATCACATATACCTTTATAAATTTTTTTAAGGAAACTTGCCTGTTGATTTGAAATATATGGTATTGATATCCAAAAATTTTTATCAGAAGAATTAACATTGTTATTAATATTATTTTTATATTTAGAATTAAAATTTTTAACAATATAATAAACACAATCATAATTATTTTCTACGTTTAACAATTCATTTTAATAAATTTCAATATTTTTGGTTTTATCCAATGTATATTTACATATTATTTCTAAATAAAAATTCAAACCTCCATTTTATACTATTTTGATTCATATATATATATATATATATATTTTATATATGTAAAAGATTAATTGTTTGTTACTTAATAACTCAACAAATATTGGACCAATTTTCTTAGTATACACAATTTTTTCCCCAGTGAAATAAATTAATAATTTTCAAATGTTTTAGAAAATATTAATTTTAGATGACTGGAAATTTTCCAGAGATCACTGCTAGTACAAATTTTTATATTCTGTACTGGCAGCTTTGCTCACTTTAGTAGAAAAATACCAAATTTTTTAACAATTAAATACCACAAAGTAAAAATTCATAACCTATGTAATTCTCCAAAAAAAGAAAAGAAAATCAAGTAAAATTCATCAAGATTGGTGCAATGTTTGTTGAGTTACTAAGTAACAAACAAACTTTCATATATATATGATCAACAGATGGCGTTTTACCAAAAACACCGTCAAAGCTTGTTTGTTTACATAAACGTCAGAGCAAGCATTCACTACCTCTTTCATTAGTTCCACCTTCAGATCATGATTTCAAGCTGATTTTGCTATCATCAGTGAAGGACAGGAAATAAGAAACTAGATCTAAACACTAAACTCTGAGCATTTATGAAACAATTTCTATTCAGCTTGCAAGCGTGAATTTTTTAGACACGTAATGTCTTCAAAATCAGCATAGCAAGCCAGATAGCTATATGGGTCTGATATCAGTTCAGTATCTCCACATAGTAGAAACCTCTGCAATATATATCATTGCAAGAAAAAACTTCAAAGGTACATTTATGAAAAACAAAAAAGCAAGTTAAACTTTCCAATGCTTGTATTTATGATCAACAGGTGGTGTTTTACCCAAAACACCGTCAAAGCGTGTTTGTTTACATAAACGTCAGAGTAAGCATTCACCACCTATTTCATTAGTTCCATCTTCAGATCGTGATTTCAAGCTGATTTTGCTATCATCAGCGAAGGACAGAAAATAAGAAACTAGATCTAAACACTAAGACTCTGAGCATTTATGAAACAATTTCTATTCAGCTTGCAAGCATGAATTTTTTAGACACGTAATGTCTTCAATTTTACCAAAAACACCATCATCTGTTGATCATAAATACAAGCGTTGGCAAGTTTAACTTGCTTTTTTGTTTTTCATAAATGTACCTTTGAAGTTTTTTCTTGCAATGATATATATTGCAGAGGCTTCTACTATGTGGAGATACTGAACTGATATCAGACCCATATAGCTATCTGGCTTGCTATTCTGATTTTGAAGACATTACGTGTCTAAAAAATTCATGCTTGCAAGCTGAATAGAAATTGTTTCATAAACGCTCAGTTTAGTGTTTAGATCTAGTTTCTTATATCCTGTCCTTCACTGATGATAGCAAAATCAGCTTGAAATCATGATCTGAAGGTGGAACTAACGAAAGAGGTAGAGAATGCTTACTCTGATGTTTGTGTAAACAAACACGCTTTGATGGTGTTTTTGGTAAAACGCCATCTGTTGATCATAAATACAAGTGTTGGCAAGTTTAACTTGCTTTTTTGTTTTTCATATATATATATTCTAACCTATCCATTGTGCATCTCACTTCCGGGCAATATAAATATTAAATAAAATAGGTTAGCTCAGTTACTGATTATGTTTGGTTCGATGCACATAATCAATAAATAAAATCTTCTGCATTAATTTAAAAGTTCCACTAGCTCAAATTCAACATAAGAATAAGGTTCAGTTTATAAAATAAATCAATAAATTTTTAATATTTCATGAGACTTGGAAGTGAAAATGCAGGTGACACGAACGATTACATTGATGCCTCAATGGCATAAGAACACTATCCCCCCTATTACTATATTACATAATAAACTTATAGTATTCTTACAACTTTAATAAATCCTACTCATTAAGATTAAAACTAATAATTAAATCTTAATCTCTTATTCATCATAATTTAGCTTAATAAAATCTCAGGTTCATAAAATTGTTTTAAGTTAATTTAAAAAAAATCACTGTAGTAAAACATGAGAAGGGATTTTTATGACATACTCTACTACACTCAACTAATAATAATAATAACAATATTCTTTATTGTATGAACTAATTCTGTATATATCTTTCTTCACTATAATTTTATTACCATAATAAAATACCATAATATAATCTTTTATCTTCATATAATAATGTAAGAAAAATATGTGGTAGCACGTATAATCTGACAAATAAAGGTGTATGGCAACGGATAGCATATAATTCAATGTACTCTTTAATAATCAATTTATGATTATAAGATAATGTAAAATATGATTACTTAATTAAATGAATACCAAGAAAATATTCGAATTCTTAAAATAATTCTTTATTTATTTTTGTGCAAAAAATATCATGTTTGTTTCTGTTATTCTGGGTATCTCATGCAGTGCGATGGGAAAATGAAACAATCCAGACACACAAATTTTGAAAAACAAATTTAACAAAGTTTATTATAACAATAAATTAAAAATAAAATAAACAATTTATTTACAGTATTTACATTGGATATCCTCAATTTACACCACTCGACATTTTTTATTACTTAGTTATTAAACAATCTAGAATTTATTTAAGTCTTCATTTCTGACTTAAAATAATAAAAATAAAATAATACCATTTTATTTATCTCTCTCTAATTAAACTTATGATAAATTACATTTATTTATTTTTATTAAAAAAATATATATCCTATCCTTAATATTATTTAACTATACCTTTCTTTCTAAAAAAAACATCCATAGAAACATACTACGTAAAACATAAAAAATAACATTATCGTGAGTACGGATTTTTTTAAAAAATAAACAATTTTCACTTTGCAATGTTAAAACATGTCCTATAAAATATCTATTAATAATTAATTACTAGATTTTGTGGATATTGTTGTTCACTATACTATGTTTATTAAATATAACACATTCCCATTTAATATTAATTTAATACTATATAGTTGTAATTACTGATATATTCCCTATTATTTAATAAATATCAAAATTATACCTATGTTTACTGTTTATATCATTTTACTTTGTACCATTATATTTTTTAAAATATGCAATACTTATTTTAAAACAAAATAAAGCATTTAAAAGTTATTTAACATTTTAAAGAACAACTTTGTTTTATATACTTTATTTTTGAAATTTTATTTTATTTCCAAAATAAATCCAAAAACATATTTTATGATTCTTTTCTCTTTTAGGATACATTGGATTTTCAATTCTAATTTATACAAATTCTACTTCTTCTAAGTAAATGAACTTATCTCATTCAAATGATAGCATATCTTAAACTCTAAATTATTTATTATTTCTTTTCAAATATATCATACTGAACGATGTAGTTACATTAGAAATCTAGATAGTGAACAGATGTATAGGATCTATGAAAGAAAACTCGAGTATAACTCATAGCATATATCAAAAATATCATGGCACAGTGTATCTATAAGAAATAGAGGCATGACCTAGTCTAATGTTTTCCAATAATATTAATGATGTCAAGCTATTCATTCCTTCAGCTTTATTAAAACATCAATACTTAAAGAAAATAGACACTGTCCAAAATAAATATACAATTACAGGGCTTTGTTAACTACATTGCATATCCACTAAGATTATAAAATATTCCTATTCCCTCGTCACATTCTATTATAACATCATCTTGGGTTCATGTTCACCATATTACTACCAAGCCACTATCTTATCATTATTTCCTAAAGATTTATCACATCTTACATCGACAAAATAACTATCTTGCATATTCAAAACAATAAATAAAATTCATTTATAATTAGAGTGATCTCACTGATCCACAAGAAAAGTTTGCTTACTTCCTTATTCTATAACTAAACATATACAAACTTGTAATATGAATCCTTGGAACATCCAATAATATGAAAGTTTTTAAAAAGAATCACATAAATATTTATTATCATGTTGGGTTATATTACTAGTATAAAATTATAGTATGCATATTCTCAAAATAAATCCTAGTTTCATAATTTTTAAAAGTGTTGTATAAAATGTGTTTGCATATAATTAAACATTTAAACTTTCATGCATTACAATTCATAGGCAATCTAAAAGAAAAACAAAATATACATCATAAAATATCAATATTCATTAACTATTACCAAGTGATATTAGCTTGTTATCACCTATGCAGTCTTCGGTTTTCCATCAATTAGATACATTGCAATACAAGAAAATCACATCCATACCTTTACTTAAAATGTTCTTATTTAAATTATTATATTATAGGATTTTAATATTATCAATAAATTAATGTTTTATGTTCCTACTCTTATAAAATAGAAGATTTACATTTAAAATAAATAGTAATAAATGAAAATCATATTGACATAACTTCAGCTGAAACGAATGTTTTTTCTAAGTCCAAATATTTCCATTTCTTTCTCAAAAGTTTTTTTTTTTTAAAGGTTCTCTTCAAGAGAATTCTACAACCTTCCCCCATTGCTATGATGATGAACAAGACAATACGTTTCCTGCAGTGTCATCTGAACTTCCGGTATGAAAATCTCAGGTTTTAAAAAATGAATAATAAAAATATTACGTCTTAAAATCTTGAAAATTACATAAAATAATCATCAATCGATTCTGGAATAGTTAATAAAATAATAGTTTATGACTTCTATAGTCCAGAATGATGATTATTAAAATTATAATACTAAAAATAATCCCGTGAAGCTTTTATACTATAGTATTCCATATCGGCTTAGTTTGAACTATTTGGATAAATTATTTGCGCACTATAAAACATTTTTATAATTCCACATTTTATTTATTAACATGTTCGTTTTCTTTCTAGGTTTCTTCTTCAAGGGAATTTATTGTTATTTATTACCTATTCAGAGATTTTTCTTGTCTTAAATTATCAGCTTTTAAAACAATTTTATATATGTGTATTAACTCTCTATATGCCTCAGGTTTTTTTATAACATACACTTTTCTAAAATATTTTTCCATGAGTCTTTTCTTAAAATAATTTCTTGTAAATATTTTAAATTTTTTCTTCAAAAAGAATATAACATTCACTCTTATAATATGATATTTCCATAAATTTATTATAAAGTATACTTGTCCTATTGTTTATTAATACTGGACAAGACTATTTGGCTATATAAAATAATGCATCTTTACTTTTAATTGGCACACAGTTTTTCTAAGAAGTTTCCCATACAATGTCCATAAAATTAATTTATTCATTTGAATAGTCCTCTTGTTCAATATTATTGAAACTGCATTAATAAATATTATACTCATTTTTAAAATATTATAAGTTGAATATGTTTTCCTTATTGGTATATCCATTTTATTATTGTGAAGTTATATATTAGATTTTGATGAATACTACTGATAATGGGACTTTAAAAATTAGCAAAGCATATTAAATAAAATTATTATTAATATTTTTATTTTACACTCTTTTTGCAAATACTTTTAAAATAATAATAACCTATTAGCTTTGCAAATAAAATTGTATGAGAGCACTAAAAAATTGACTAAATAATAAAATTTAAAATTATTATCACCTTGATAGCTACTGAGATGATCTCTGCTACCTTTAATATATTTTTTAATCACCACTGATACCCCCCATGCAATCAGTATTGAAGCGGAATCTGAGATTCAGATTGCGCTTCACAGCCCACTTCCAATCTTCCGCTACCAACCTAAATTCAAACCCTATTCTTGCATATATATTCCACTCACTAACACATTTTTTTATCCTTTTTGTTTGAGTATTATTAACTAACATATTTATTAACGAAGATATTGGCATAAATATCTGAATTTAAACATGCAAAATAAAATTAATAAATGTAGCATTTAAAAATTCGTATACGCAATAGGTAAGGGGGGATTAATTATAACGGACTTATAATATCAAAATATATTATAATTTCTGTCTTTATTTATTTTATAAAAGTTATAGTAATTGTTTGTTAATTGCAGCTCAGATATCTATAGATATTGTAGAGACAAAAGTACTGAGCAAATATTTAGTGGAAAAGTTCGTTATATATAATTTTATAAAATTGTGTTTTTAAATTATTTTTGCCATTAAACTATACTTTTCTTTTAAATCCAATATGGAAGATGCGATTGTAATTAGTCAAAATTAATTAAAGGTGAGAAGCGTAATCTTGTATAATATTCTAACATAACTTTAATTAAAAGTTTCTCTAAAATCAAAAGTAGAAACTAAACTTAATTGATTTACTTTTGTTACAAACATTTTTTTATCAAAATTAATTAAAGTTTGGATACTTATCTAACAATGGCATCTTCCATCACAATGGGTAAAAGCTTGTGTACAAATTCTTTTGGAAATTAGATTGCAATGACCAATCAGAAAGGGATTCCAAAAATACCAAGGCATGGAACAATTACTAATTAATTTAAGAGAGTAACTAGGACAGTCAAGGAGAGCAGTCCAAGAAAATTTGCGTTCGTTAATTTCAATGTGTACTGAGTAAATCTAAATCGCCTTTCTCGCCATTCGAGATGGCCTTCCCTGCAATCTGTGCCCATGGATCCTGATACTCATAGACTATAATTATATGCCTGTTCGTTAAATAATAAACTTACTACCTGCTTGAATAACTATGCGTGACAAACTAGATCTAGTCTCCGCGGGAATTGAAATCATCAAAAGAACCGCCATGTTTTACAGAGGTAATCATTTCAAATGCTGCTAGACTCTTAAAGTTACCGTGAATAATTTTAACTTTCACCTATCTATTTCTTTAAACATTTTGTAAAGCTTTCATTTGTAAAATTTGATATTAGTTATGAATCAATTTGTAAAGTTCTTACCTTTTTGTTAATTGTACCTTGTTCTCTCTCTATATAACTTAGCTGTAATCTCTCCTACATTAAACCTCTCCTGAATAATTATTAGTTCTTAATTTCATGTCTATGCGGCAATACTTTATTTTCATTATTATATTTTATACTTTCCGATACTAAATTATATGTCGATAATTTCCCCCAGAATCGCAAATGCTTACGCTATCTCTTGTAATAAAAGAAAACCCTCCTTACTTTTCAGAGGGTAATTAATCTAGTATTTTTTAAAAACAAATTTGTTATTCTTAGTATAGCGGGTGCCTGCCAGTCTGGGAAATAAAATCAGAATTTGATAATTATTGTACAGTGTTATTTTCAAAAACTAAGTAAAAATCTATTTTCTTAGAAATGTGTTTTCTGGTTAATTAAATAATAGCGCTAACTTCTAAAATCTGCAAATAGATTTATATGATTTAAATTAATATTACTTTCTTGAAATCAATAGCCACCACCGACTTTATATGTATTTAATAATATGAAAAGTATTTATTTATTAAAGCATTCAAAACCAAAGAGTTATATTATTTATACATTGTGGAAAGTTTGTGTAGTTTGAAGTAATACATAAAAGGGGGGGGGGGATCCTTTAGTTCTATGAGCTATATTATATTGGCATTAAATGTAATTCTTCCATATCCACGTAGTAATCAAATCATACCGGTACGAGGGGTTTTTATTAATAAAGATAGGCGATAATTCTTTATTCCTTCGTTAAATATCTATATATTTATATTAATGCAAGCGTTACGTGTATACCGGCCTTTCGTTATATATATATCTTTGTGCTTCGTTCATTTTTACTTCCAATACCAAGGACAAGGTTTGGCAAACCTCTTTGGATTTCTTCAGCGCGAGATATTATTGCATAGGGTTCGCTCTGGCAAAAGTCCAGCCTATGGCAATTCAATAAAGCGCCTTCTTCGTTGTTTATGACCCGACCCTGCCGACGTTTGCAGAGAGTCGCTTTCCTTAACGGTGAATTGAAGCATCTTCTTAGATCTTAGAATAGATCGTTCCATTGCTATCATACACGTACCGCTCTCCCATATTTTGTTCTTGTTAAAAGACTATTAATTCTCCTAAACCGTACTGTTATGATTATACTAAATGGATTGCCATTTTTTAATATATATTTCATTCACACTTTCAGATACGACACTTCTGCCATTATTATTATTTCCCAAATTAGCTTCCCACACACGTTCTTATATAGCAAATGCAAATATTAATTAAATAAAATTACCCTTATCATCCAACTTAATAAACTTACGTATTGGTATGAATGCTGTTGTTTTATTACTGGTGGATTCAAATAACTTTAGGTACCGTCGTCTAGCGCTATTATTAAAAATCTTATGTATCCCATTCAATCGATAAATTATTGACATATAAATAGCCGCAATAGAATAAAGCCATGAATTAATTGTTATTGATGATTAAATATGTTCATTGTATAGTATTGTAAGGGAGGTTAATGTTGTCCAAGGGAGATAAACACCCATTTTATTTACATTGTAACACCAATAACGTTTGCAATCATATATATTCCAATTTGATTTAATAAATTTTATATCTTTCTAAATATCTAATTCATTGTTTCATTTATTGAATAGAAATAATTTTGATGTAATATAAAAAGGTTTCACTTACTAGATGATCGAAAATCGCTAATTATAATATTCTAGACATGAACAAAGTTCGAATAAGAGTCTTTTTGTGTCACGACTTTGTGATGCCGGCGGGGTAGGAATAAATTAGATCAGTATCATTGGAATTGTTGCTCATAAGTTGGTAGATCTGGAAAATAGGCAAATAGGGCAGAGTTCATGAATGTTCCTGACTTATGTATCTTGCACAGGATTGGATTCGAGGTACTTTTGCCTAGATGCTAGATCTTGTTATATGAACAGACGAAACCGACCGGTACAGTATTTATATCCTAGAAAATATGTCATTCTATTGGTCAATTCTTACTTTTGGTTTGATACCAAATTTGCATAATGTTAGAAACTTAAACAATTAAATTTCAAAATAAAAAATATGACGTATTAAAACTTTAAAATTATTATTCAAATATTACTTTTTAAATCAATTATTACTTTACTAAATTGATTAAACATTTAAAATGACCCTTTTTAAAAACAATATTTAATAAATTTATCCCACTCTTAATATTTAATTTATCTATTTTATTTTAAAACAAAATATTTAACTTTTATTAGCTGTACTCATCTTTATTACATTATTTAAACATTTATAACATTAGTTAACTTAATATTTAATATTGGCTTTTATGATAGGTATAATTCTATCCAATTCTAAATGCAATTTTACAATATTTAAAACTTTACTAATAAATACTAGCAAGCAAGTGTGTACAATTCTATATTACACAAATCACATGACTAATATAACCAATACAGACGTTATCCGATTTTCTGTCTGGGAATAAATAATAAATTGCAACACTTATTGTATTAAATAAAATAATACAATAATACGAAATTTGGAAGAATAATTTGGAAAATATAGAATTAAATACAACTTTCACTACCATAAAACTTACTTTTTAAAATATATAATATTAATTATAACCATTAAATATAATTTATAATTTTAAATATAACATTTATTTAACTATAAGTTTAAGACTATTACAATTGAACTTTTAAAACATACTTTTAAATATTTATAGCTGTGTTATTTATTATGACCAGCTTTTGCAACCATATGTAACAATATTTTTAGCTTTATTTAACTATTTAAAGTTATTCATTATAATTTTATGTGTTACGTATTTTCATTTAGCTTTAAATTATACCTTAAGATATTATTAACAAAATATAACTAACACATCAAGAAAACATATTCTAAAATTTAAAATTTTTAATAATTTACTATGATGAATTATTTCTGACCTATAGAAAAGGGCACAATATATATATATTGTAATGGGATATATATATGTGTTACATTTAAATTCTAATGCTTAATGTTTTTATAAATATCTAATACTGAATTAAAATCGTAAATGTTCAAAATGCACAAATAACGAATTATTAATTAATTAATGTTTGATTTAAAAATTGAAATAAAATAAGCTGTAAAAAAATTATAGAATCGAAACAAAGATTCTATAATTTAAATAAAATATAATAAAAAACCTTTTGATTTTAAAAATAATGAGAGTTTTAATCTTAAAAATAAAAATTACAAATAGATCCTTAGGGCAAAATGACCATTGAAAAGAAAATGATTACGAAATAAAATACATATGTAAAAGTTAGAAACAAAAGACTTGCTTTTCCTGCCCAAAGATAAAGACACAGACCTCAGTGGAAAGCCCAAAATCTACTTAGCCACAAATCCAAAATCTACTTGGATAAACCTAATGAACCAATGAAAAATAGATATAAAACATGAGAGATCGATCTGTGCATTCAAGAGATAAGGTGCCTGAGGACTATAAAAAGAAAATCCAAAACAATAATTATTAGAGAGAATCAGAAAATTAAAGTTTTGATTTAATTCATATTTGCTAAAAGTAAAAATAAAAATTTTAAAAGTTATCGCCGTCACCAAAAATGTAATCAGCTTCATCATGCTTCCTTCGGTGTGGCTGGCTGAAGGTAGCTTTCCTATTCACAGATCCCAGGATCGAACCACTGGTACCATCTTCAGAAAACATCGTAAATGCATCTTCATAAATCATCATCGCCCACAAGAAATGGATCCTGTATAAATTCAGATCTTTGTCATGAAGGAACGAGGCCAGAGAAAGAAAGGAAAGTATACATTATAAACAAAAAAACATTATAAACTCTTAATTTAAAATCTCAGAACTTTATTTTCCTTTAAAGATGAATTATAGACTTTTTCTCTTGATCAAATCTGAACTCTATAAACTTTAAAAAATTTTAAGTCTTATCAAAAATTGAACCATAATCTTTTTAAAATATGTGTTATATGTTTTCATTTATGCTAAATGTAAGATCTGTTTGTAATAGGGTAGGGGTTTGCGATTGCAAACTTAAATTTAAAAATAGAAACCGTTATTTGTGCATTATTAAATTTTAAAAATAGGTTAAAAATAGTATTTGTAAAAAAAATAAAAAATAAGTTAAATATAAATGTTATCTTAAAATGATTTTTAAAACCTTAAACTAAAGATTTTTTTTAAGAATTAAATTAATAAAATTACTTAAATGTTAGTTGAGTGTAGATGGCTGCCAGACTCATTTAAATATATGTTAGTTTTAAAGGGATTTTGATTTAGACTATTTGTTTCGTAGTTCTGTCAATGCTGGTGGAGAGATATATGGACATTTATATCAATGTAATGTGAAGTGTGTTAGCACCTAGGGTGACAAGTCCAACTGAATGCATGACCCCAAAGAGGTAGTCATATCGTTGAAATGGATGCAGACATATTTCCTACACCATTGACCCATTCCAGCTCTATGGATTGAGAAGATAAGTCGGCAAGATAGGACCACTCTCCCATTTATACATAGCGTTTTCTCTTTATATTACATGCATGATTCCTTTGCCAGATAGAAGTACATTCCTATGCTGGTTGAAGCTCATGTTTTCTCCAATAATATCATGCTGTTCAGATGCACATTCCTGTCAGCATGATTCTATGCTAACATGTTCGCATTGCATTAGTTGCTGATATATATCTGGAAGTGAGCATTGGTGTTGCTGCGGACTTTTAGCCTGGAATCAAATGTTTGAAAGTCTTTTAAGTGCGTCATCTGGGTAGCTCATTTATATTCAACATTCTAAAAGTTAAAATTAAAGTTTAAAACAAATAAAAATAATAGTAAATAATAATGAAACATAAGATATAATTTTTTCTTATATAATCATTTTTAAGTTTGTGTGTTGTTACTTATATACACGTCAATAAAATCTTTTTTGTGTTATTAATAGTGACAGTGATCTAGTGATTGTTTTTATTATTATTTATTAAAAGAAATATACATAATAAATGTTTTAAACCTCTGCTACTTCATGAGCTAGTGACTTGGGCTGACGGTCATGATCTTAACAGCGTGTATCTGCCTACTCTATAAATTTTCTAGATTCAAATGGCCTAGTGGCGCCCTGTACGGCAGATTCGGTAAGACTGGATATTTCATCATCTTCCCGACCATTATAATATATATAACAAAGTAAAATGAATGTCCATACAAACAATTATGTTCCTCTTTAGCAAAATGGCCGTATTTATATCCACTATTTACTTAAAAAATGTAATGTATTTATTGATTTTTATTTTAGTCTGTACAAATATATAGTATTAGAACTTTTATACTTTTTTATTATAGTTTGCCATTCTTGTTTGTAAAACTGGTGTACTTGCAATATTACTGCAGATGATAGGCACCATATTCAGTCAGGTGGCACTTGGTAAAGAATGTCACACCCAGCACATGGTTTATTGAAATCTAATTGAAATTTTTGCTATGTCTTATTAAGCTATATGGTAACAACTTCCCATTTCTCTACTAGTCTGTTTTATAAATAGTAATTTCAATCCATTTATATTTTAAAAAGGAAAGTGAGAAAAAATATAGTACATTTGTATGATTAAAATATTTAAATATTAAATATGAAAACAATCACAATGGAAAAATAGTTAGTAAAGGCTATGCTGAAAACTATATGCAAGTAATGCCAAGTGAATCATAATAGAGAGTACATTGTGATGATAAAAAACTTGTTATTAGAAAATACAAGGATTGCTATTTATAATTTGATTCACTTGGAATGCAGATGAAGGAAAATCTAAACGGAAGCATGTAATTTACATAAGTATTTATTATTCATAATCGGGAATGAAATCTTTGTAAAATGAATTTTCAATCAAAGCATGAAGAACAAATGTATTGATTATTTCAAATTTTAGAATAAAATTAATGAACAAAAAAAAATCCTGATAAACTTGCTAGTTAAACATGGTATGATGTGATGTGATGCACTGTAGCTTCTCTTTTTTCGGAGTCAAGAATCTCTCACCAACTATGCCCAGAGAAACCTGTTAGTCATCCTACTTCTTTTTCCATTCCCCACCCTAAGTTTTTCCCATATCCTTCTCTATCCTGCTTTATCCCATTTCCACATCATCATTTTTGTCAACTCCATAGTATTTATATCTAAATCCCCCTTATCTTTTTCCAAACCCAGCATAAAAACCAAGAACCCACTTTTTATATAATCACATTATTTATATTTATTCTCTCACAGCTTCATTAGTTGTACCTTTCTGCTTCTAAGCATTTGCACTCAATTAAGAGTTGCCTAATATTTTCCATGCCTTCCTTTCATAACTTGCAAACTAAATCACCCACATTGCTCCATTTACGTGTATATTCCCTTGTTGCTAAATGATCCTGTTCAAGCCTTAAACAGTAAAATATTTTCCTCACTATTATCGTAAATTAACTAACACACAATATTATATTTACTTCTATATATATTTAAACTCTTTACTCCCCATACTACCTCTCCATCTCCCTATTTTTTATTAATGCATCTATTTTTCTATCCCATTCCATGCCACTATAACACTCAACAGTTCTCCTAACACAATTACCCCACCTTTTGTATAATTACAGTATAGTGACATCTTCTGCATCTGTACTAATCCTGTTGTCTAGTCTTTACTCGTAATCTAATTAAATACTATTTTGCCTATTTTCTTATTTTCCATAAATTGCAATATACTTTTTGCATCTCTCATATAAATCTTGATCCACCCCAGTTCTTCTTGAATTGCCTCCTTTGCTGACCACACATCAGCATCTAATGCATGTCTTCCTACTTCTCATTCTACTTTTTCTAAGTAATCTAACACCCCTTTACTAACACATAACATGTTGGTACCATACACCAACCCTGCTAAAGCCATTCCCTTCCATACCATTCTAGCTACATCATATTTATTATATAAAACCACTTAATTTCTTTATCAGTTTCTTTCTTTTCTTCACTTTTTTTTATCATTTTTTTCTCCCATTCTTACCAGCAATTTCGCTGATTACTTAAGATGATTTCCAAATAGTTATAAATATTCATCACATTTAACTTTATATTCCCAAATAAAATTTTTTTTTCTTTTCTTTCCCCAGCATTTATCATCATTACTTTTGATTTTACTTCAGTAAATTTAATCCCCATCTCTTTATCTACCCTTGCACACATCTTCAGCATAATTTCCATACTTTCCCTACTTTCTCTGCACAAGATCATATCATCAGCAACTAAAAGACCTAATAATATATACAGCCCCTTACTATCTATCTCTACCCCTCCTTTTAATCTTTCTATTGCTCTATCTATTTCTCTCAAATATAACAAAAATAAAATAAATGACATAGGGCATCCTTGACTTAGTCCCACCCCATGTTTAACTTTAACTGATTCTATATTTCCTAATTGAAAAATATAATAATTATTTTCATACAATCTCTTAATAAGATCCACTAAAGCTCCATCTATTCCCAAATGTAATAAACTTATCCATAATCTATTTCTATACAATGGATGTTGTTTTCTTTACAATATGGTTAAAACAAAAGTAGTCATTTCAAGTTTTCAATGCATACTATGAATAACCACTATAAATTGCAACTTTTAAGAAGATACACATTATTAGAATAATGTTTAGCCTTCCAAAGTATGATCACATCAACACTGTGCTGAACAATTTATTAGTAGAGGAAGATCATTTTTGTTTTTGATATGCTCTCAATACTAAATTGAAGTAAAATAACATAGCTTAAATCATGGCACATGTGCTTTACAGATGGAACACTATTTAAACTGAACACTCTCCTTTCCAAACACAAGATAAAGTCTTTTACTTTATCTTGTGTTTAGAAAGAAAAGTATTCAGTTTAAATAGTGTTCCATTTGTAAAGTGCATGTGCCATGGTTTAAGCTACATTATTATTTATATTTATAAAAGCATATAGTAATGAAAATATTGTTTACAGAAAATGAATTGAATGAGGCAGGGAAGAAAGGCAAGAGGTTTAGATGAATAAACAGCAGAGTTGGTGATGAATTTAGGAAATAGGACAAAATTAAATCTACTATCATGTTTTAATAAGATGACACAGAAGAGAGAATTTCCAGATAGCTGGAATAATACAAGTATGAGGCCATTATTTAAAAAAAAGGGTAAGGATTATAAAAAGTTAAACAATTATAGACTGATAGCGGTAACATCAGTGTTATATAAAGTTTTTGCATATATGGTGACTGAAAAGTTGGCAAAATGGATGGAAAAAAATAATATAGTGGAAGAAATGTAAAGAGGTTTCTGATTGGATAGGCATAAAGGAGATGGTTTATTTGTAGTTGCACAACTTATAGATATGAGTAGGAAGACAGTTATATATGGTCTTTATAGATATGAAGAAGATAAACACTGAATAGCAATTGGGATAATTTTTGGGTATGCAACCCTTCCCAATATCCCTTTTCCAGATCTTTCAACACCTTTATTTATAAGAGATTTAAATTATCACAGTATTTTTTGTGAGAGAGATGAGAAGGTGGGGATAATATTCCTCCAACCTAAATGCCCTTCTTCTACTTTTACTAAAAAAAACAATGATGATAAGCTTGAAATGCCTGAATCCCAAATTCTCATCTTAGTGAATGTAGATGACAATTATTGTTTTCACCAAAGTCCACAACACAATTAATTGTCTTCTCCCTCCCTATCTCTCTTTACTCTTTAAAAAGACAATAAGGAAACTAAAACAATTTTGAAGACAAATAATAAAAATTCCCAAATAAATTAATTGCAAATGAAAAGAGGTTGTCTAAAATTCTACGTGTAAGTCAATATTAGTTAGTACTACAGAGAAAACTACCAAAACTTTGAATATATCTAATTGACCATGTTTCAAACTTTTTTTTTTCTCATTTTCTTAAAGCAAAAAAAAAAAAAATTGAAAAGACAAATATAACTAAAAGTTAACAAAAAATAATGTTAATGAAAAGTATTAAGAGGTTTTAGATTCTAAGAAATCCAAAGAAATGTTGAAAACTTAGAATCAAACATATTTTTCTTCCCTCTCTGACTCCCCCACTCTCTCCCATTTTTTCAAAATATTCACAAAAAGAATCTGTCATTGAAAAGTAAAAAGTTTTAAATTCCACTCTGAATTTGTAAATTATGATAAATCCCATTTCTAAATCTCCAAAATTTTCAAATGATCAATTAGTCAACCCAGTATTCTTTTATGATGTTAAAGCAATGATTTAAAGAAACAAAAGGAAATGTAGATGGATGACTAGACTGGTACCTAAATATATATATTGCACCAATATGGTTACTCCCTGACTATGTATTGCTGCACATATATATATTATAAAAAGAATTTATTTGAATTTTAGATCATTATTTTATAGGATTATTGATTATTAAAATTGCCAATTGATATCTTCTTTAATTTTATTCTATGAATGTGTCATCATTCTCAATGATGTTTTGTCTAGTTTTTTTAATGTATTGTAAACATTTTAGAATATAAAGCAAGTTGTGATTTGTTCTCCTTTTTATCGTTTAAAAATAATAAAATATTAACTTTTTGAAATTTAGAATAATTTATAAGTTTAAAAGAAAAATGCATAAATGTTTTGCTTTTATTAAAAACAGTGATAAGTTTATATATTGCTGTTAATAAAATAAAGAAAACAGTGATATTATATATATTTCAATAAGAGACTTTAATAAATAAATAACAGATTGCATTCTCATGTGTGTGAGTATGTATATGCATATATTTGATATTTAAAATTACAATCACTCAATGAATTTTATAAAAGAAACAATCTTGAGCATGTCAAATAATAACCATGACCTAAATATCACATCATTAAAACAGAGTATAAACAAGTCTGTACTGTCAGGCTAAAACCCTTTACTGTTTTTATTCTGTCTGCACATATACATATATATTTGCTTGTTTATTTCAACAGAAGCTATATTTTGATGTTTTTCTTACAAAAATTACCGCAAAACGATAATATGGATAACTAAAGAGTAAGGGTGGCATCTGTTCTGAAGGACAAATAAAATGTATATTTAGGATTTTGAAACAACTACATACTGTTGCCATATCGTTCTAAAAAGTTTATTCTTTTTTTATTAGAAATGCTAGTTTAGAGTTAAGATAAATATACATATGCTTATGTCTGATGTATAACGCAAATGCTGATGCCTAAAATTAATAATATTGTTAAGGATTTAAAAACAATATTAATGTACTAAACTGAAAGAATTATTTATTAAGAAAATGCTAGTTTTGATCTTGTATATTTATATTATTACATCTGTGATGCCATCTGTTGGGATTGTTCTATAATTATGAAATATTCATAGACTTTATTAAACCTACATCATGCTTATATTATCACAATGCTTAAAGATTATTTATCACTTTAATAGATAAAATAAGTACCTTCAAATATAATAATAATGACCAAAATATTGGATAAACTACCCGATAGAAATTAGCATCTATTGATATCTGGTCTTTCATATGTGTATACATTAATGGAATTTAAACTACAGGATAATATATAGTATAGTAAAACTATTTGAAATTCATTAATATGCCTAAATGCTATTCTGAAAATTACTATTTGACAGTCAAACATTAAGATATTTAATGAATTCTATTTAAATTTCATGGAAAAGGTCTAAAGTGCAATAAGAATTATGGGATAATAGACACATTATTATACAGGTCATTTAATTTTACTCGTTTATTATTATACTTGTACTTAAGGAGTTAATTCAATATATGTATATGTGAGAACAAATGTTTTTACATATCCCTTAATCTGAAGAAGAGTACCATAATTTTTTAACTTATCAATAATAATAAAATAGGCTTTATTTGATAACTTGTTTAAGTTTTTCTTAGCATTTTATTGCGAACAAATCATAACAAGTTAGATTTATTGCATAAATTTATACTGATATAACAAATCTCAAATTCAAATGTATATCTTTCTTTGCTTTTGATAGTAAATATTTTGTGTGGCAACACTTATTAGTGTATACATGTGACACAATTACAACACATTTTTTATTTTCATAAGAGATTTGTAATCTTATTTGTTACTTATTATTATCTATTATAAATTGTCATCATCAATTTGAGTGTAATAGGGATAAACAAACTTTAACTAGTAAGTAATTTAAACAATCATTTTATTTAATTAATATTATCTCAATCCTTATTTTTAATTTATAGTGCCTCCATGAGAGTTAGCATTCTTTAGTATTCTAGTCTTTTTAAATTGTATCTGTATGGATTAGGGATTTAAAATCAGGGCATATAATAAAATATTTTCATTTAATCTGCTTCAATATTTTTTTAATATTATATATTTTAACGGTTGTTTTCTCATCCCTGGTGTTCGCCTCGAAATGTCGCTATTTCTAGGTAAATTCCTAGAAATATACCATTTTACCAGCATTCACCCAACAAACGAGGAAATTTTCTACACTATAAATGCAGAAAAAGAGTTCTCATGTTATGTTGGGCAGTGACAGAAGCCAACACAAAGAGACTTCTTTCTATGATAAAACACAGAAAGAGTTCCCGATGACGGCTGCCGATTATGGCTTTTTTTCTATGCTAAAAGCAAAGAGAAATGCCTTTATTGACTGCTGTAGTTGATTTTATTCATTTTCTTGTAATCTTCGAATATCTACTATCTCTGTAGTTTGGTATGAGAGTGTATATATTTGAGCCAGTCGTAGTTTTTTAAAATTTGAGTAGACATATTTTTTTTAATGTGATGTAACTTACTTTAGTGTTGTAAGTTTATTAATAATGATGTGAAGCTTCCATGAGGAATGTGTAACCCTCAAAAAGGTATTTGAAAGGGTACACACCATGATTTATTTGACAATCACATGACAAATAATGTCCTCGTGAGAATTCGTTCAAGAACAAGTAAGATGGCCACCGCTGTGGCAATTGCCATCAACTGAAGCCAGCGCTGTGGCATATTTGCAAATATAAAAATATCCTGTTGAAACAGAAAAAGTGTCTTTGTGGTGAAAAAATTTGAATTCATGCTAATAAAGATCTGTTATGTCCGCCAGTTCTATATAATACTCACTAGTGAACAATCTATGCAGTAACTTGCCCTGACTATATATGCATACAAGAATCATAATCCCTGAGACTAATGCCAGTAGAATAAGAAAAGCAGATTTAATTATAATACCCTAATATCTACATATTTACATGAATACATTAAAACAATCATTATACATTTAGATCAACAAAACCCGAAAGTATACCAAAATAAGAAAAATAAAGATCTATGCGACCTACTTTATAGTCCCTATTATTATGACTCTTGGATGTTTGGAGGCTAGCAGTCCGCTACCATGCTAAATAAGCAACGTTCAGTGCCTTTCACAGTTTATCTGCATCGGGTAGAACTCCCAGTTTGCCGATGCTTTACACTTGCACTCATTTCGCCAGTTCTGAATATTTCTGGATTTGACTGGTCAAATCTTGTCCATCCTGGTCAGATCAATCCCTCCCAGTTTTACTTGCAGAAGCAGATTTAGACTTACCTTTTACTTTGATTGATCACCCCTTTTGCAGCCCAATTACTTTTTTAATTAATTATTCATCTCGTTGATCTGCAAAGTTCCTTGGTTAATTAACCTTTTTATCTCAAAGGATTTGTTGTTTTTTTTTTGCTGTTTTACAAAATAACACAGCTATTAAAGTCTAAGATGATTTTAAATTAACGAAGTATTTTTTTTTATCTTCACGTATATATATATTGTGTATGTATATGCGACAATTGATACACGTACATACAATTCAATATTAAATCACCATTTACAACATTTACTATTATTATTTTGTATGTATTTTAATTATACATCTACATAACAATACTTCCCCCAAGTTTGAAGATTATTTGTTAGTCTTCGAACTTAACATAGAATCCTTTAATTAAATATTTGGGAGGGTTTATTTTCATTTTGAGTTGTTGCCGTGAATTATTTTCAATTTGTAGTGATGTATGTGTATCATTAAAACACACACAAAATCATAATAGTAAATGTTGTCTAAATTACATTAATTTTTATAGATTTAGAATTACGTATTGCTTTTTAATAAAATGATTGATTGACTCTTGACAAAAAATACCGTAACTTTAAGAAGACACACCTAAAGTAAAAAAAAAAATTAGAAAAACACCGTAACTTTAAAGACACACACACAAACTCAAAAAACAATATAAGATTAATCAACATTGACTTATTACATATTGCTTTTTAATAAAATGATTGATTTACTCTTGAAAAAAATACCATAACTTTAAAAAGACACACATAAAGTAAAAAAAAAAATTAGAAAAAAACACCGTAACTTTAAAGACACACACACACAAACTAAAAAACAATATAAGATTAATAAACATTTACAAAAATGAAAGACTAACATGATATAATAGTATTAGTTACTAGAATATTTTATTAGAAGTCTAATAAATAATATATTTTTATATCAAATCAATCACACAGGTCCGGCCCCAGAATCATTATATGTATATGTTTTTGATTAGCATTAACGCCATTCCGCGGCGAACACCAGGGATGAAAAAACAACCATTTTAACTTGATTTTATTAGTCTCTATCTTTTAAGTATTTTGCACCGTTAATTTTGTCACTTTTAATTTATAAGACTGATCAAAGAGTTTTTCTTCTATTTCGTAGATTTATTTATGTGATAGATTGATACATTAATTTGATACATAATAGTATAATCCCCACTTTTCCCATTTAGACAGGTACAATAAAGACAAAATTTAATACATTTACAATCTTCTTTCAAATTACATTATTGTCTCTAAATCCAGATTAATCTTCTTAAGGTGTGATTATAATTGAAGTTTATTATCACTTTGGGAGATTTAAAATGATATACACTTCTGATAAATCATATGCTTTTGCTTTGATTTTGGATTATTTATTAAAAGCAGTATATATATATATATCAAAACTATTTGACTTTTTTTTATATGTGATTACTTAAAAAGAACTATATGTGATAATTTAAAATTATTTATTTTAATGTTTTTATTGTTTAAAATACTGGCTTGTTCCATTTTGTGTTTTTATTTTGTGTGTGTATGTATATATATATATATCATGTAATGTTTAATTATTTCAACATAATGGATAAAGCTAGAGTATTAAAATTTGAAGTTGCAATAAAAAAAAATTTTTTATTTTCCAACAGAATATTATTTTTTAATTTATTTGCAGTTTTGTTATCAAATTATAGACTGTGTGAAATGATAATAAGTTGCAACTCTAAATAATATATATATATATATTAGAAACCAGTAACCACCTAAACATACCAATATAGATAATAATCAATATTTCTCACTGTTGTCAAGGCAATCTCTCTCCTTTAATAATAAGAGTGGAAATCACTCTTACTAATGATCTAATCAGGCCCGGATCCAATAAGTGCGGGGCCCGATTGGATTTTTTTTTGCAGGGCCCTCTATATATTAAATATTTAAATAAAATGCAAATTTAATATATATAAATCAAATATCATGGATCATAAGATAGATAAACTTCTATATACATTAAAAAATAAAAATGCACAAAATACAAAAACAATTCCATTTTATTGAATATAATGTAACGTTTTCCCGTCTGACTAGATCTCTGTTACACATATAAAATGCGCGAGTTGATCAAGTTATGCAAAAAAGAAGAAAGTTGTATTTCTATTTCTAAAAGCATAACTATATTTCCTGATCAACTCTACCTAGTAATTGTTACGATTTGCGCTATTAACGAAATCAGCTTTTAATTTATTTGATCAGGGCTCCAGGATACATATAAGAATCTGCTGAAATCTGTCACCAGCACATCTCGCAAGTTAAAAAGAAAAAATGCTTTTAAAGAATCGGTATTAGATTTTACCGTGAACTAGAATTATCTTTTAAATATTATTATTCCTGGAACTTAGTAAACATATTGGCAAAGGTAAATTATACTTTTAAATATCATTAAACTAATATTAATAAATGTAATAATAAACCCTAGTAATTATTATTAATAACGCACAATGAAAAAGGTTGATAAAAATAAAATCTCTTTTATCCTAACAAACTAAAAATATTTTTAAGTTAAATTACGAATTAAATAAACTGGAGAGAACACACACTAATCCAAACATGAAGCAATTAATAAAAAAATAACAGTTAAATAAAATAATTAAAGCAACACAATAATGTTCACTTCTTACAATTCATTTCCAAGATCTTGTATAAAGTTCTTTAAAAGAAAGTTCCTTGAGTACGAAAATTAATGACTCTATCAGGATTCTATTATAAGCTTATATTTGTAAAATGGTTTGTCGACAATTTAGTCATAATTGGGAATATGAAAGAGTCATGGCTTACCGGTAAGTTTAGCGAGAAGGTTGTAGATTACTATGCATAGTTTTTTGGGCTAGAATGAGCTCGGCCATTGGTTATAAGTTGATCTTGTGGTCTATTTTCCTAGTCGGACACAAAGGCTTTTCTGGTGTCCATCTTCAGGCACGCTGTTCGCAGAAACTCCGGTTCACTCCAACATGCAGAATTAATTCCATGTAGGGCGATCCTGGATATATTCTTTTATTATCCAGGACCAACTATAGAGAAACAGATGAAACAAGACCCTGATCAAGCTGGCCTCTTCATTTTATACTAGAGGTCCAGTTTTCTGACTTCTGCGCATACCTTTTGTTTATCAAAAATATATGCTGATAATCTCATACATTCTTTATAAAATTTCAATTACAAAGTTCCTCTTTTTTATCAAATTTTTCAGCCATCTTTAATTAGCTAAAATATTTTTTTTTAGCTTATCTTTTTACTTTTGGAATTCTTTTAATTTATCTGGATTAGTAATCTGCGTGTCTTTTGTTCTCTACAATTTTAACTTTTATTTTTAATTACATAAAAAAAAAATACGAAAGACAATTTTAACTTTCACTGTACGTTTTTAAAAAAATAAATTATACTAATAAAAGAAAAATCTAAGTTTACTCCTTTTTTTTTTAGCTTTTACCAAATGCCATTATATTTGTACCATATATAAACGGTACAATAAATTTACATTATAGAATATGAATATATGAATTTACATATTTCTAAGTTTTTGTTCTGTAAATTCTTCTAAAATAATTTGAAAATCCAATTTCCTTGCTTCTTCACTTTCAATCGATATAATTGTTAAACTATTTAATCTATCCTGATTAATTGTCGATCTCAGATAGTTTTTATTTTAGCCTGGAAAATGATCTCTCTCCAGAAGCAACACTCACTGGAATTGTTAAATATATTTGGAGAGCAATAAACAAGTTTGGAAATGCCGTTGCTCTATCATTTTCTGATAAAAATTTGAACATTTTAAATGGATTTTCAAAAAATTGATATTTGATAGTAGCCACATCTACTTAATAGCGAGCACAGCACAACAATGACTAATTCCAAAAAACGAATGTGAGTGCACAGAGTAAGACGCGTATAGAATAGAATAATTGAGAGAGAAGATAGTACTATCTGATTAATTAAACGTTAGTCAAAAATGACACTTACGGGTATCCATTTTCTATATTATAATGTATATATATTATAATAAACACAATAATAAATCTCATCCATTAATGTGAACTTAAAATAAATATATTTTTAATTATTTGAATAATTTATAATTTATCCTTTATCGTCAAAAGCAATTTGCTTTAAATTTCGAAAAATAACTTTTTGTTAATTTTGGTGGTGATGCGGGGCCCGATTGGGCCCAATCGCTCCAATCGCCTTAAATCTGGCCCTGGGTCCAATAAATATATATGGACACTTAAAGATTGCAACTTGACCACAATGATTGTTGATACAATGAAGTTTAAAATAAATCTCTTTAAACACGAAATGACCATGTTCTGTAATGCAGACTAATAAATAGTCAATTATAACATTTCAAACTGTAGTGCTTTTAAATTATTCATGTATTATTTAAATAATAAGTTAAATAATGCTTAAAGCTAAATAGGTTTATATGTAACCATTAGAAACCAGTAACAACCTAAACATACCAATATGGATAATAATCAATATTTCTCACTGTTGTCAAGGTATAGATAAAATTAAGTACATTTATGATCTTCTTAGAAATTACATTATATATTGTCTCTAAATCCAGATTAATCTTCTTATGGTGTGATTATAATTTCTTCACAATGTACACTAATAAGTTATCAGTGTGTTCTTTGTCATTTTTGACTTAGACATAAGTTCACTCCCATATATCATATACGAGAATAGATTTCTGCAGTTTATATATCAGTTCCATATTCTGCATAAATTTAAATACATTAGCATATATTAACATTAGAATAATTTCACTACATATTTTGCATATTTAAATTTTCTAGAGTGTTTGCTGTTAGGGATAATTTATTCATTTTCTGTCTGATTATAGTTACAATAAATACTTTAATATATAGTGGATATGAGATGAGGTTTGGCTATCTTAATATATATTTGAGCACTTATAGCATATATGTGTAGAGATGGTAATCTGGATCAACTGATGATTGCTGGTTTAGCATAAAATACGTATATTGGTGATTATTTATCTTTTCAACATATATGTGTTCAAGTGTATCAGTGTTGTGAGATAGTGTGGAGAGTGATGGGTCGTGTGAAAGTTTGTGCTCATATACACTATATATTACATATATAGACACAAGTATATAATAAGCCTATGTTTCAGTTATTAAATAAATACTTTAACTTTATTTACACAATAATAAATTTTTACACATACATGTATAATATTTAAATACATATATATTATCTATACTAAACTTAATGTAATTATAAGGGACTTGAATTCAGACTTTCATGCTCCCTACAGCTATTCAATCCATCTTATACAATCGATACACATGACCACATACATGTGAAAAAGATAAATGATCTCCGATATATATATATATATTGTGCTGAATCAGCTTTCATCAGTTGGACCAGATCACCATCTTCCACACACATATATATATAATCAGTGCTCACTTTATATTAAGATAGAAAATACTTGAAATTTTAATGGACAAGCTTCAATTTTCACCATCCTACAACTTTTCAGCCATCCTTATCATTGAAAATCCAAGGATGGAATGCTCAAAGCTATTGTGATGCTAATATTATTGTTATACACATGTTGTTCTTAAGTCAATCTGACCCCTCACATATATGTGTGCATATACAGTGTTAGTATAGTCAGACAATACATTAATCAATATATATAGTCATATGACACCAGTATAGACTATCATAGCTGCCATGCACCTACTATATTAATTGCTAACTGAAAATTGTTTGTATGTCATGGTAATAATGCACCTAACACGCAACAATTTCTATCCATTCATGTTTTTAAAAAAATAAAATAAAAGTTGGATCTTTATGTAAAAACTTAAATATTATTATTTATTTTATAAAAATATTTTCTTGTCCCCATTGGAAAGATGGTCAGGTAAACCTAAGCAGAAAAGTGAATATAAAGTACTGCTAAATCTATAAACAACAAAAAGCACATTATAATGATAAGAGGAAAACAAATTATTATTAAAAAAACAAAACAATGATAGCCACTCTATTTGTATTTTAATTTATTTGGAATGAAGATGAACATTAGTGTAAAAGCTCCGCCCTCTTTAATTTGTACATACGGGCAAACACTAATTAAGTTATATTTTTTATTAATGATTTTTTCAAATTAAGATTTATCTCAAATTTGGTGTCTTTATAATCAATATATTATTGTGTCTTAAATTTTTATTTAAATCATGCTCACGACTTTTGTTCGTTTTTCGCGTTAGGAACGCAAACAAGATTTTTTCCTGAAAAAGGGTGACTTTAATCTCACCTGATGTCAGCATTTCTTTACAGTAGTTTCAAACATCGCTTTTATTATATGTTTATTCAAATATTGAATTTCTAAGAAACAAAATTTTGAAAAAAAATCTGTTTTCCTATTGGATATTTATAACTGTCATAAAATATTTAGTAAACCCGGTAATTTTTTTATGTATATGTAAAAGTCTTTTAGGGAATGGCATGCTCTTTAGCTTATAATATTTAAAATCGAATATTTAAATGAATCCTTTTAATATTCTTTTATTCTATTTAAAACCAATAAAATATACCTTTGAAGAATATTGCAATCTTCAACTTGTATAGTAAAAGTTCTATTAATACAATTGATTTCAACTTATCTTTATTCCAGGTTTACTAAACAACGTTATTTTAATTTTCAAATAACGAATTTTTTTAATTATAATACAATTAAATATTTGCGGGGAAAATATAGTGTGATTAAACTAGAAAAGGTCACAGTAAAAGCATGACATTCTCCAACTGTTTCCATGGAGTAAATCTAATATTGACTTGGAAGATTTTTTCCTTAAAAAAATACACTACATAGAAGGGAAATTTCAAAAATATTTCGAGATTCAAATATAATATTAGACGAAGAAAAAAAAGTTCCACTATTTTTTACCTTTATTAGATAAAGTATGTTTCAAAAAATGAATAACTACAGAAGTTTTTTTTTCTTAAAGAACATTTGAAACAATTTCTCAACCTAGCAGAAATAAATGATTATGGTTGTATGTTGGTCTATTAAATTAAATATAAAATAATAAGGAAAGAGAGAAAAAACGATTCTAGTGCTCACAGTTCTGGTGTCCAAACATCTTATAAACTCAGGTGCAATAAACCCATTACATTTTTTTTTTACAGTAATAAATATATTTATAAATTAGTATAGAATCATAATCCATAATATTTAAAATCACTCATTAATCTAGCCTGTGAAAAGATAAACTGGAAAAATAAAACCGTACAGATTTAAAAAAAATTTTTTATTGGCCTTTGCTTTTGGAAAAATAATTTAGTTAGAACTTTATTTTAAATTCGATGTTAATATATCTAAGTATACCTACTTCAATTATGATGCTGATGTAAATGAAGTAGCCTTCTTGTGATCGATCCTGTAAATAGCATACATATATGCAATCAGTAGTCTCCATATGGACACCAGATTTCTCTTGATGAATTCCTAATTAATGACAGCAAATTATGAAATTTCACAATAAACCTATTAATATGACATCTGGCAGGATTATGAGAAATATCTGCATCAGGACTAGAGAGGTGAGAATCTTATACTCTTGAAATAGAAAAGAATTACATGGTTTTGGAAAGCACAGAGTATTTCAAGTGACAGGTACATCTCATATTCATCCAAAGAAACACAATAAAATTATTTTGACTTTCAACCTCTATAAATTAATTGTTGAGCACAATGTTGATGGGATTGTATTTCAGAAGGCGAAACATTCTTCTAATAATGTGTATCTTCTTAAAAGTCTCAGTTTACATTGATTATTCTTAGTATGCATTGGAACCCTGGAATTCTTATTTTGTTTTAAACCATATTATAAAGCAAACAACCTCCATGGGAGAAAGTTCAGATAAATATTGAATCACAATTGGGATAATTTTTATGTGTGCAAAAACTTCCTAATAGTCCTATTCCAAATCTTTCAACATTTTCTATATTTGTAAGAGATTTCAATCTTCATGAGATAGATGAGATGTGAGTAAAATTGCTTAATTCTCAATATCCTGCTTCTACTTTTACATACCCAAAAGACATCAATGATAATCTTGAAATGCCTAAACCCTTTTCATCTTAGTGAATACAAAGTAGCCCATTGATTGTGCTTACTATCTCTACTAATAAGAAATGAATGCAGAAACTATAGTTGGTTGAAATTATTTTGCAAAGGTAGTTGACTTTGTTCATATGAAAGAACACAGAAAGATGAATGTTCAGCTGTATTAAGGATATTTATAGTAAGAATGATGGAGAAAATAATTAAAGCCATCATAGGGATGCTAAGTTTTTATTATGTCCTCACCATCGTTCAGTTAACTTAATGATCTCATTTTGCCATAATCTTTTCTTTTAAATTGGAACTGGATTTCTTCCAAAATAATTGAAAATTTAAATTTCGGTTTGTTATTCACATATTTGTTTGTTTGCTTTTTGATTGTAAAATATAATTGCTTTGTATTCAACAATGGAATTTTCCACAAATGACATCATCATAGCAATATATTGCAAGATTCTTTTCAAAATGGAGGTTTTTGATAAATTCATTATAAACAGAAAAGACACCTGTTTCACCATTTCAAAAAGATGGACTAATTAATCTAAACAAAATAAAATGCCAAGAGCCACGTCGCAAACAACAGCTAACTAATTTGCATAAATTAGAATACGTCTTCTCATTACTAGCATCTGCACTCAGCTATGAATATGAAGTCCAGGAACTTTGAAAGCACTTAGCGTAGATAAACATATAATTTTTACAATATTAAACTTCTCTAACCTAAGCATGTTAGCACAGAATTATTGATATTATTCATTATTGCAAATCATTACAAAATGATTTTGAAATTAAAAAAAAACTGTCAAATTTTTTATATCCTTCACCATAAGCTTATAAAACAACCTATAATTTGATAATTTCTGTGGCTCTCTATTTTAATTCTATATTGAGTATTCATTACTTAGGTAATTAAAGATGAATATAAACTTACAGTTGTTAAAAACTTTCAAATGGCTATATCTTTACAATGACAATGATAACAAATAAAAAATTAAAAGCTTGGATTTTTTACTATTTCTGACAGTACAGTTTGTGAACCAATATCTAAAGAAAGTTATAGATTTTTCACAATTTATGATTGGATCACTTACGTCAAATTAATGTGACCAAAAACTAGTACCAGAAACAAATGCCAGAAATATCTTATTACCTTATTCATATGTTTTAAAATCAATTTATAAATGCATAATATAAATCAATAATTTATGATATGCATGTAAAGAGTTTATGGATCAATGATATCATATTGACAAACTTCTGGAAAAACATTTGTCACATTTAAATATGAATTGAATAATCTTTTTTTTTCCAACTGTTTCTCTTCTTCACGGAGGCAAAACTCTTCATGTAGTAGCACCACTCAGTACAAGCCAGAGTAATCAATGGATGCAAGAAGGTTTGTGCATAAAATCCCTATCTCATGCTTATTCATCCAATATCCCCAGACTAGTTTCCATCTTGTGGCTTTCATCAGTGAAGAGCTGTTATCCTAAAATCTAGAAACTAGTCTGTGGATGTTGAATGATTAGGCAACATATAGGGATTTCATGTACAAACCTTGTTGCATCCATTGATTACTCTGGCTTGCACTGAGTGGTGCTAGTGTACAGAGAGTTTTGTCTCTTTGAAAAACAGTTTGTGTAGGCATAAAAAATGGTGATCATGTGATGTCTTTCTTGTACGGAAGACTTAGGCGAAGAAAGACTATAATTTACTTCATACAATGTACAGAATCTTTATGCAAAAAAAAAAAAGGTTAATAATAACATTCTATGGTTGATCTACTAGATGAAGTTACACAGTCCTTATCAATGGGGGGAAATATAAACAATCAACAAAAATAAAATAGCATTTATTCTTGAGTTACTGCTACAAGAGTCTATTAAGTAAAGTCAAGAAAATTACATATTTTCAGTATAAAAAATTTATTTATCAGAATTACTTTTAATTAAATATTGGTATTGGAGGATGTGAAAATGTCAAGAATATTTCTGTAAAACTTATTAATTAAAATTGATGGAAAAAATTGTGATTTCTTTTGGTGGGAATTCAATGTTATTACAAGAATAAAAAAGGCTTTTGATTTTTTTGCTCGGGAGTTTGCATGCCAAACCTGGGAACAAAAACACTATTAAAATGTGTTTTGGACCTTCATATTGAAATAAGAGGCCTTATTTCTATAGGTTAAGATAGCACAATAATTTATTTATAGTAAAAAAACAACACAACAAACTTTGTTTTTGCAAAAAAATCTGTGAAATAAAGCTTCGCCAAAATTGATTCTGGGACCTTCCAATCTCAAGTTGAATGCTATATCAACTTTGCCAAATCATGCAGGACATTGTAAAAAAAATTTTTTTCTCATGTGTCATAGCATCAGCCAGGAAGCGAACTTGTTAACCCAGGACAACTGCTAATATGTGTGTTGAATGCCTTTAGAGCAATTTAATTTTATTTAAATATTCCAAATACATTCATCTGTTAATAATATCACAGCAAACAGGTTAGTATATGCATCAACTGTAACTAATATCACAGAAAATAAGTGCACTAACTGTTAGTAATATTACAGCAAATAGGTTAGTAAACACACAATGTTTTGTTCTCCCCTCTTCTTCAAGTGTTGCTGGCCTGACCAGTGACAGTACTAGCTTGGGATTCGAACCTGGGTCCTTATATTCTTGATTATTGAATTTTAATTGTGTTTACTTTTATAGATGCCATTTTTATTTTATGAACCAACTTTTTTGTTTATATATTAAATTTTCCTTGGTACTAATATAGAGTAATATCTAGCCACTTAGTGGAGCTGTAAATACTTATCAATGAATAAAATAAACAGAATATTAGGTGTGAGTTAATTTATGATAATAGAAAGGAAAGTAGTTTATTGTTTAAGGTTCAAACAGGATCTTTAGCAACAAGAGAATATACATGTAAATGGAAAAATATGGGTGATTTAGTCTGTAAATTATGTAAGGGAGGAATAGAAAATATTAGGCATTTGTTAATTGAATGTAAATGTTTCAAAACAGAAAGGGCACATATAATGAAGTTATGGAAAAATAAATATGAAAAAAGTGATTATACAGAAAGTAGATTATTGGTTTTTATGCTGGGTTTGGAAAAAGATAAAGAGGATTTAGATATAAAGGCTGTAGAGTTGACAAAGATTATGTTGTGGAAATGGGATGGAGCAGAATATGGAAAAACTTAGAGTGGGGAATGTAAAATTAAGTAGCTAACAAGTTTTTCTTGGTATAATTGCTGAGAGATTCTTGACTTCGTTTAAGAAGAAGCTACAGTACATCATATCACATGATAATATATGTAATCAACAAAAAATAAATTGTCTGTACTTATTCTTCAATTTCCATTTCCATAGTACATTAAATACTATCATGGCCAATATATTTAGCTATAAAAATAACTTATTTACCAAAACAAATATATTTAGCTATAAAAATAACTTATTTACCAAAACAATATTATACAAGCTCATACATGAATGGACTCATTTAAAGATGACAAAGTTTAAAGTAATTAAAATCTTTATATTAAATAATTCTGAAATGAGTATCTAAATAAAATAAATTTAAAATCACACAAAATATTACCATAAAAATGGTGATAACACATGATTTCTTACTTAATAAGTATTTAAATCAAATATATTGATTTCAAAATAGAATCTTTGCAAAGGTAAAAATTTTCTAAAGTATATAAATGAAATGATATAAATGAAAGTATATAAGAGAAATGAAATAAAAAGAAGAATTAAGGAATCTTTATTGCTAAAAATTTATGATTCTGAAGCAATTACCTTATTTAAAAGTTCTTTTAATATTAAGGGTGGATGGGAAGTAAGTAGAATTGTGAGTAATGTTTAGTTTAAATATGTTATTTTGTAGTTCTTTACACTTGAGAAGACTGCTTGTAACAGTGAAACCATTGATATGGTTTTAGAGTTTATTTTCTTGGCTAGACTGGTTGTGTTATGAATTTGGGGTAATTTTGATTAAATATACAATTGTATAATATTTAGTATTCACAGATATTGTATTTATGATCCTAAGGAATTTTGTTGAGTCTTAATTTATAATTTTCTAACATGGAATTATGTTATATTGAAAATTTTGATATATTTGTAAAGAAGTAATGGAGATAAATCTATATTTACGAAAAAACATAAAAGTATGAAATTCAAGAACTTATCAAAAATTTAAAAATTAGTTTTTATTTTTATGAAAAAGAAAAAAAAAAAACTTTAGGAAAGTTGTTACATTTAAATAAAAAAGAAAAATACCAACTAATAATTAAAATTACTCCAAATTCATAATTAAACAAGATTAGCCAATGAAAATAAACTCTATAAGACAATCATTGGGTTCACTGCTAAAAGCTGACCTTAAGTGTTAAAGGACAAAAAACATACTAAGAAATGTATATTAAATTACCCAAAACTCCTAACTACATTCCACACACTCTTAATATTAAAAGAACTCTAATTTTTTGTTTGTTATTCAGAAAGAATAATTAGAGGAGTTTTTAAATGGATTGAATGCTTTTGATTCTAGTATTAATTTTACTACTGAGGGTGGTAGTTTTGATTTTGTAAAATTAAAATTTTTGGATTTAAATGTTGAGAAGATTGATAATGTTTTATTTCGTAGTCATTTTATAAAACCTAAGAATTTGAGAAATATGATTAGGCCTGATAGTTATCAGTCTTTTATGCACACAAAAAAAATCTTTAATGAATTTTTGTTGTAGGAATAGAAGGCTTAATAACTTTAGTAATAATGCTGATTTTCAAAAGTCAATTTGCTGCTGATTATGTAGAATTAGGTTATAATCATTAATTTATTAGAAATGCTGTATTTAATATTTATAGTCATGACCCTAATAGGAAAAATTTTATGGTTAGTAAGGATAGAGTTTATGTCTTTACCATTTAAGTCATCAATTTATAATTTGGTTTATAAGAATAGTTATTTGTTAGGAGGAATGGAGGTGGCATGGAAGAAAGGTTCTGATTTGAATTCTTTACTGAATGGTTCAAAATAGCCGATTGATAGTAATTCTATTCCTAGTATTATTTATAAGATTCATTTTAGTTGTAGTAAGATTTATATAGGTCAGAGTAAATTTAGCCTTAATGAAAGGATAAAAGTTCATATAAGTAGAGTTAAACATAGGTATCATAACTTAGCTTTATATATTCATGAATTGAATACTCGTCATAAAATAGTTTGACAATGCAACGGTTATTTTTTATGAAAAGAATGAATTAGAGAAGAGTAAAGAAAATTGTAATGACAAAACTTCTTGAATCTGAGGCTCTCAATCTTATGAAGACATCTTTTGATATAAAGGGAAGTTGGTTTTAAAAATGAATTATGGGAAGTTTTGTTTGTTTCGTATATATATATATGTTGTTTCTTTAGTTTGATTTTTTCCTTAAGAAGGTCTATTTGTTTAGTAGATGAAACCATGGCCGAGTAAGGATTTTGGTAAAATTTGTATTTTTATCTAATATTGTATTGTTTTATGGTTTTGTATTTTATTTATTACTAGTATAGTGTTAGGCAGTTTTGAAGATATATATATATGTCTGAAACAAATATTTATGTTCTGGCAATAATTATTTTAACCCTTCGTGTAAGATATGACCAATTAATCAAATCAAAAGCTATCTTGAAATTAATTTTTATTGTAAAATATTCCATCGATTTTAATTCTTTGATATCCTTAATGACTTCTTGAGTCTTTAGAACTGCAGTCACTACTTTTCTTTCTTTTATAGCATGATGTGCTTCTGATAGTTTTATATTTATCAACTGATGTGGTCTTTTTAATAACATTCCATCTAAGAATTTGTAATTAATTTCTGATCTTTAATTAAAATGTCTTAATTTACCTGTGGTTCACATCTGTTAAGCTTTCTTTGTAACATTACTCTTTTATTAATGTTCAGCCAATCACTTTTTTCATAACAAATTTCCATATTGCAGAAACCATGGTATAATCTAAATGGTTATAAGTAGAGAAAAGAATAAGGATCGGTTAGGAGAGCTATTTCCACCTTTAATTTGATAATTTCTTTCATATTTCTTCTTAGTTATAAATTCTTTATGTTCTTCAGTCATAAGGCTTTCATGTTTTTATATCACTTTCGGTTTCACAAAACTTTTTTTAATATCTTTAAAATATTGTCATCATAACTTTATCTTTTATTTTGCCAATTCCATATAATTTTAATATCATCTATATTCTTTATTACTTTTACAGTGCTTTTTTCCCCACCTAATACAACAGTTTTGATTGTCCCAGCAAACTTCTTCAGAAGTGGTTTGATGTAGCGGAGGAATGACAGACCATTTCTGAAGAAGATTGCTAGGGCAATCGAAACCCGTCATATTAGGTTGTAGAAAAAGCATTATAAAAGTAATAAAGAACATAAATGATACAAACTTGCATTCAGCTCTTACCATTGCAGAAATATTTTTTGTATGAGGCAAATAAACTTTGGCATAGTTAATCATCACTTTTGATAGGATTCCTATGTTAGGGATTAGCTTTCTTGTTTTCCTTGTTTGGCCTTTCTGCTGAATTTGGTAATATATTTTATTGTATTCTTTTGTAAATTATTAATTAACTTACAATTTGTCTTAAAAGTTGTTAATGATTGGATATTTTTCCATTTTCAATTTTGTTCTGTAATATAATACCTTTCAATATTTTTTGCATAACACATTTAAGTCAATCTTTATTTTATACCATGTTATCCAAGATGATAGATTTGAGTTTCTTGTCTAATTATTTATTATAACTAAAATAAATCTATTATTATAAAGTGCTGAAATAATTATAATCATAGAGAAGGAAATCAACATCCAGTTATGCACTGTTTATAAATGTAGATTGAAATCTCTGTGCATTCACCTGCCAGTAATAGTTTAAAAGCATAAGTAAATTCATTTATGCTTAAAGCATGTTCTTATATGTGTCAACCATTACTGACCATGATAATCTCAGGATTTGAATCTAAACATCACATGATCACTATCTCATACTAGCACAATAATTGTTATTAAACAATCCAAAACAAAGCAAAACTCTCCATATAGTAGTGCATCTTGTGCTAACAAGATGGATGCCTTCTGGCATCCATTAATTGCTCTTGTTAGCACAAGATGGCACTACTATATGGAGAGTTTTGCTTTGTTTTGGATTGTTTAATAACGATTATTGTGCTAGTATGAGATAGTGATCATGTGATGTTTAGTAGTTTAACATCAATCCTGCCTAATAGGATAGTGGTGGCTATGGTTGTTAAAGAGCCAAAGACACCAAAATGTATGGGTACTGAATTGAGTTCAGACCCATATGACTATATAAGCTATTGAGCTTGGATTGAAAATATTAATAGTGTTTTCAATTTCATTCTCATAGTTTTGTAGTTAAATAGAGTTAAAAGGTGGGTGCTGGAGGGTTGCATTAGATCCTAAGATCTAGGTGCAGTGCTCTCAGATCCAAGGCTCCTCACTGATGAAGGCCACAAGCCAGAAACTAGTCTGGGGATATTGGATGAGTAAGCACTAGATAGGGATTTTATGCACAAGCCTTCTGGCATCCATTGATTGCTCTTGTTAGCACAAGATGGCACTACTATATGGAGAGTTTTGCTTTGTTTTGGATTTGAATCTAGTATGTTTGAAGGGCAAATTGACAATTATATTGTACAAATTGATATTCTGTCACAAATTGTGAGATAAATATTCAGTAATGGTTGGTGCATATAAGAAATAGCGCATGACTGGAGGTTGATTTCCTTCTTTACAATTATAACTAAAATATTAGATAATTATTCTGTCATAACATAATATCTATTATACTTTTTCTTATATAATATTTGTGAATGCTATTATCTTTTTGATAGCCATTAATCACTAATTGTATACTCAGATGGTCTGTAAAGGCTATAACTGTTATATTTATTTTAACATTATTCCTGAAATAAAAAACAAATCAATGATAATTAAGAATCTACAATTAAAAAATGCACATGCTTTAATTTTGAAAGGAAAGATGAACAGTTCCTTTATTATATGCTATCATTTGGAAGATTATCATGTGTACGGTGACATATTATCACCCCAACTATCATATCTGCTTTTGACCAATATGTTTTGAATGTTATGGTGAACATTAACAACACCTTTGCATATTGCTATGGAATAAACTGCATTCAAATAATGCAATAATTTTTTAAAAACAATTAAATAATTTATCTACAAAGAAGTATATACTCTTATTCTTCTCCTTTACTTTCTTTGCATTTCTTCATATATATTGCTTATAATAACTTCTTTCATATACACTTTAATGCAAATTTTTTAAAAATAAAACTGCTTTATTTTTCTAACAGTTTCGATTGTCCAGCAGTCTTCATCAGAGCTTTCTGAAACTGTCAGGAAAATAAAGAAGTTTTATTAAAAAAATTTTTTGCATTAAAGTCTATATGAAAGAAGTTATTATAAGCAATATATATGAATATTATTTACAAAGTTAGTATGTGAATCTTTTCTGTACTAGAATGAATATTGAATGACATTGCTATACCTTAAACTGAAACATTGTTACATTTATATAAAGCAATCTAGTGTTATCCCAGAAGTTGTTATAAAAATAAATGTATTAGTATTTATCTTTGCTCTCTGCACATTATTACATCATTTCTTGCTTCTGTATTTAGTCTATTTGCTTTTTTCACTTTATTTGGACTATTAATTCTCCTGGTGTTTAAAGTCATTATTTTTAACCGTGAATTGCTATTTTTTGTTAATAGTTGTTTTGCTGGCTACTATTTCCTAATTTGTCTTTAAGATCATAATTTCTACTTCATTGCTCATTATTATTGTATCAATTCATCTACTCACGTAACTTGTTTTATTTTGTGTTTGACTCAAGAATATATTTTCCCTAATGGTTTATTCATATTCTTGACTTTTTAGTAGATCACATGACCACATTTCCCTATGCTCACACAAGCTGTTATAGGAGAAAGAAAAACTTTCCATATCAAAGTGCCACCTAGTGAAACCCAAAGTAATCAATAGATGCACGAAGGTTTGTGAATAAAATCTAAAAACACCAAATTGTATAGATGCTGAATTGGTTTCAAATCTATATGACTATACAAGTGAATGAGCTTGGATTGAAAACATTATTGGGTTTTCATTTTCGACTCACTGCTTTATAGTTAACTAAAAAGGTAAAAGGTGATTGCTAGATGGTTACATTAGATCCTAAGATCTAGATGGAGTCCTCTCAGATCAAAGGCCCCTCACTGATGAAAGCCACAAACAAAAAACTAAACTGGGGATATTGGATGAGTAGGCACTAGATAGGGAATTTATGCACAAATCTTTTTGCATCCATTGATTACTCTGGCTTACACTGTGTGTCACTACTGTATGGAGAATTTTGCTTCCGACTTAATATACTAGGAAGCATATCACTGTAATCTATTTCATTTTTCTGATTTATGGTTTGGTCAATTATTTCTGATATTTATATCCTTTCATGCATTTAGCAATTCAGGCACATTGTTCTTACTTAAACCAGATGATCTTAAAAGTTTCTGCACTATTATTAATTTCTTCAGATATAACCTCAAAATTTTATGCTTCAAAATCAATCTCAGTGAACTTGAGTCTCATGTATTCAATATACCTCAACACCAGCTTTGTTTCTACCTTTATTTATTTAGACTACCTAAATGATCCAATCTATTATTTTATTTTCATTTACACAATTTCCAACATTACAACTGATCTCTCTATATAAAATAGAGATGCCTATCATTTAATGCTATAGAAATTGGAATTCCATGTTTTATTAATTTAAGGGTATTTGCTCTTTTGGTAGTCCTTTTTCAATTTATGTATTGCTTTCAATGACTTTGATGATATTTTGAAAAGAATATTAAGTGCCATTTTGATTATTTCAGTTTACTTATTTATTTTTGCATGAAAAAATTTATTAAAATTTAGTGGGATATGCAATACTCTCCCACAAATTAGATGATTTTGTTCTTCAGTCAAATAATAAATTTTACATCTGTATACCTTCTTTATTAGGATCTCTGATAACTCTTTATTTTATTATAGTATTTAATGAAACAAAGTTTTTCACAGGAAAAAATGCTGTACACTTATATCAATTAAGTTATAATTACTAAGTATTTTAAGATAATCATTCAGGTCAGGTTTATCAAGGATATGTTTTTCATTCTCATCATTTGACTAAATCATAACACTGAATATTAATGTTTGATGATTTATAATTGTTGCAATTCCCCCATCCCTAATAATCACTTAATTTTATATACATTTTTGAATATAGTAAAATTTTGTCATTTTGGTAAATCAACATTTAACTTTGTAAATTGGTATGATTCCTACTTTTATCTAATATTTTATTTTTTAGTTTATTATTTACTTTTATTAATGTATTGTTTGGTATGGGTTTAAGGGTGATAATAATTAGTTGCAGGTTAAGCAATACTTTTTAATAATTTAAATAAGAACCATAAATAATCCAGTTTTAAATAAAAACAATGTATAATACAAAAATACTACGATTCAATATAATGGATATAATAAAATATTTACAAGTTTCTTGGCCACAAAGTCATAAATGTATCTCTACATTTTCTGTCTTTTACTTGCCATAATAGCATTCTGAATGTGATCTTCAAGTTTGACATACAGTTCTTAGAATGTTAGTAGGTGGGAACAGGGCCACAACATGAGAAAGAGATGTCTTTGTGCAAGATAAATTCCAATACCCCAATCTAAATAAAATGAATAATGTTAAAATAAATTCTATAAAATTTTATTTAACAAAAGATACAGAAATGGTACAATATTAAAAAAGTATAATTACTTACATTATTTATACTTCTACTGTGTTAAGTTTTTTTTTGATTGGAACATTTGGTGCTTATTCAACTGGTAGTGATCAGATTACCCCTGGATATAACAGTTTGGTTCAATCCAACATTCGGAGAGAACCTGTGTAATAGTAAAAGACAAATTGTCTGGTGTTTACAGTTAAATGGCTCATTATGCCAGTGAGAGAATCCATGAAGAAGAGAAAAAAAGAGCCAAAAGCAATGAAAACAGATATCATTTGGGAGGAATAATGAATGAAATAATGGCATTGCAAAATAATTGTCAATGAATTTGACATAAATGATGTAACAGGATTACAAATATATGTCACATGCAAGCAAATATATACACTAATCAAGTGTAATGGATAATAAACTTTAAGTGGCAACATTGATGTGGTTAGTAGGGAAAAAAGTATTAAAGATGGCTAATTGACCGTGTGATCCAAAAATCACAGATATATTGTGTAAAGAATTAAAAGATAAGTGGAACAAAATATAAGAAATGTAAAACATCTTTTAAAAATATAAATGTGGTATTATAAATGAAATAATTAGACATTTTTTCTTTTAGCCAAAATTGATCAAAACAAGTATATTTTAAAAATGAATTTATATAATAAATTTATACATAAATAAAAGCAATATGCTTCAAAGTTAAATCAATACATGATATGTTCAATAAAGCAAGTGTAATTTGTTTATTGTTCTTACATATCATCACCTAATAGCACACTTGTGATTTATGGAATCGAAATTTTGTTTCAAAATCCAAAATTTATGATTAATAAAACAAGATTTATTTAATTTCTAATTTATTCCTTTTTTAAAAAATACAAATTTATCTGTAAATAATCAAGTAAGAAATAAATATTTGTGATACAAAAAAGCACAATATTTTTTTTCTTTTACAAAATGAAAAAAATGCTGGAATTCATAAGGAATTTATTTTTCTTTATGAATAAAAAAAAAAAAAACAGTAACAAATTTCTTAGTTCAGAACAAACTACCTAAAGATCACACCACAAAATTTTGCTGAATAAATTATGAATATATAAGGGATAAGAATGTTATGAAATTCACCAAAATACAATTGCCACTGAAAATTACTATTATATCGAAACAATTCAACAGTTTATGAAAAAAAAAATGGTTGAATCATAATTTCAAAGAGATTAACATCAGCTTTTATTTTTTTGACATGGTTAAAATAAACATAGAAATTTGTATTCTAATAAACATTTTAATGGTTTGATAAAATAAAAATTTTAAATAATTGTCAGAAAAATAACATCGTTAACTTTCTGTCCACGTATGTTTTGTTAAAATTAATTTTTCTACATTAGCATTGATGTAATCTGTAAAATTATCATGATAAATGAAAAATGTGTCAATTATATCTCCATGATAACAAGATGAAGCTGAATGTCATTAGCAAAGTAAGAATTAGAGATAATTTGAATTGTTTTATATATAGCCTTGTAATTGTTTAAATATTGTGTATATTATAATGACATGAACTTAACCAATAGTGGTATTATAGAGTATTACAAGCAATCTCAATTAATTAAGCTTAAATCGAGGGATAGGTTAAGCATTTTAAAATATAACAAATTTAAAATGAAAAAATTTGATTCTTTAATGATCTATAATTAAACGAATTATATAATTTTAATAAAGTTATTGTCATATTTTATTCATAAGAAGATTTTGAAATGTTACATTTGTAAAACTTCATTGTACACTAACAGTATTACATAGAAATTGACAAGAATGTGTCTAGGAGACAGTTGTAAACAAGTAATTTATAGTAACCCATGAAAAAAAAAAGATTGTATAAAAAATAGATTAAAAAATAACATGAATCAAACTTTCCATAACTCAAAAATGAATTTTGTACTTCAAAAAAAAAGTATAAATCCATTGTAATTTACAAATAACTGCTAATGAGATGACTATAAGGGGAATGGGTATTTTTACTAATTAGCTGGTGCTCTTAACATAAACCTTCATAATTAAAATTAATAACTATCAAATTATACTATTCACTATAAAAACAGCAGCTATATTTCCTACTTATCTCAACTCCTTTTACATTAAAATCAATCATTGTAAGATTTAAAAGAAATCACATCTCTCCAAGAACAGCCTTTTATTTTATTTTGATGAATTGATTTTGCGTACACTATTTCTAGTTAAAGAAACCGCTACCATGGCAATGGATCCAATGTCATCCAAAATGATTAGTTCTCCTATTTTACCAATTAGAAAATCATTCTTGAAATGCTTGCTTAGCTACAAATGAATAATTCTTAAACGTTTTATTTAAGAACAATTCAACAAATAAGAATCACTAGAACAAATAAATGGAAAAACAAAAGTTTTAATATTTTAAAAATAATAAATTTAATAGCAAATAAAGATTATTAGTATCGATATTCTTTCCATCACAATTTCAGTCACTGTTACCAACAATATATATATATATATTGTAATGGGCACATATAATGTTACATTTTTTTTATTTTATTATTAAACATGAAAAAAATAAAAGTTCGCAAATAAAACTTCTTTTTTAAGAATTAAAAATTGAAAATTAAAATTCTATACTAAACTCATATATATTTAAAATCGCACAGATGAGAAATTAAAAAAAAAGAAACTTTATTAAAAAAAAGAAAAAGTATTTTCAGTAAAGATTTAAAGATAAAAATATATCTAAGTTTGTACAAAACAAATTAATTAATGTTATTGAAAAAATGGAAATGATTAATTCAATTAGTCCAAGTGAACTAGCCCTTGGGCATTTAAATATATAAGCAATGATCAGATAGGAAAACAATAGAAACTAATGGCCAATGAAAGAAATCCATCGGGAAATCAGATCTCAACGAAAGATCACCATCATCGATGGCATAATGTCCATTGGATCCTAAAGTTACATATAAAAGAAGAGGTTTGGAAATAAAGGATAATTATTATTAAGAGAGGACAGATATGTGTTAAGTTGGAGAGGGTTGGAGAAGGGATTGAAAGACGCACTTTCAATTCCTTCAATTGTTCAAAAAAAATGAAACATCGTTTTCCAATATTGCGGACCACAGGACATCAAGGCCCGGAAGAATACCATCAACCATAAAGGACCAACAGGTAACTGCACAGCAAGCAACGGATAACTAATAAACATTTCTAAAACCGTAAGCACGTTATGAACTTAAATTATTAATTTGAAAACACTAAGAACTTTAAAATATAAACTTTCCCAGTATTTAAAAAAAAATAGAAATAGATTCCTATCTGACCAAACTAAATTGTTTATTAACTAGTTATAATTTTATTTGATGTATCTCTTTTTTAAAAAATCATTTCCATTTATTTTTTTTTTTTGTAAGTTTTAGTTTTATTATGATTTTCGTTAAACTAAATTATATAAATGTTAAATTTAAGTTGGGCGTGAATGGCTATATAGATTTGTAAAGTTATATTAGGAGAGGGTAATCTTAGGTTATTCGGTCCGTAGTTGAATTAGGTCAATGGATTGGATATATTGGTGTAATTAGTAGATGTAGTACAAGATTCGCTACGGGCAGAATCGTTTTATACGCCACACACTTCCTTTTTGCCTATGGAATGCGATCGTAAGTCGGCAAAATGACCGCAATCCTTTCCTAT